>JASDQU010816122.1:0-26299 GCA_032191745.1 Picea mariana
CTTTTAAACCATCCATCTTTGCCTCCAACTTAGCTTCCATCTCTTATAGTTCATCTTTTTTTACTATCTTCTTTTGTAAATCATTTATGTCCCTACACATTTCTTCACCTTCATCAAGAGTCCAAGTAGGATTGTCTGGAAGCTTATTTGGTGTAGAAGTTCCCTTTTTGGGTGGCATGTTGGCCAAGTATCACTTTTGAACCTTGATTTTGAGGTGGTTATGCTAGACAATCTTTCTTTTGTTGTATATCCCAAGTTTCAGCCCTTATGGGTATGAAACTTTCTTTTATGTAGTTATCTGATATTTCTTCTCTGAAATGCCATAGGTCTGATCAAAATTGGATGTGCCAAGTGGAATTTACAGTAACTTCCCCACAACTTATCGATTTTTTGCCTTTCTAGTAGATATCACTTTTATAGCGTTCCCCGCACAAAATGATTGATATAAAATTCTGAAACTCGTACCCGAAATACTATAGTCTGTCCATGATCCATTGAAACCAGTCCCACTCAATTTGGATGCTCTAGGAAGAAGTTATGATTGTTTACCTGGAACACCTTCTTGAGACTAGTCAATAGGACTAGTCAGATACCCTATCTTACACAGGGTGTATATACAAATTTAAGATGACCTAGAAGCTTAACATTTTACCACAGATACCTTACTAATTTTTGTGAATAGTCTTTGGAGTTCAGGGTCTTAAACATTACAGAAACGTTTTTATAGAGAAAATTCCGCAATGGCTCATTTCAGGATGATTCCATAACCCTATCTTGTATAGGTTGTATCTCCAAAAGTATAAGGCATCAGGAGATGAAATTTTAACCCAGCGTACCTTGATCCGTCTAATAAATATCCTCCAATCCGTTCCTTCTAAAACATTGTAGAAAAATAGTTTTAGTGAAAATTCCAAGGTGTCTCAGATGTATTAGCGAAACCCCAAGACCTTGAGCTCTGATACCATATGTTAAGAACCAAATATCAATATAGCATAGAAAAACCTCATAAAAAGTACTCAACAACTTGAAAAAGAGATAATTTCAGATAATAAGCCTCTTCAAGGGGGCAACCTCCTTTTACACCACTTAAATGTTCAAGTACAAGATGATTCCAAATGAAAATGTCTCCTCGGTATATATAGGAGACTAGGAGTATAATTACAACTAATGGAATAAAGCTGACATAAATAAAATAACATTACTAATGTAATATGCCCCAATTAAGGGGTAATGAGACAATATTAGGGCTTAACATTCCCATAATTCCACATTTGCAACGATTGTTCAGGTGTGAAAGCATAGAACAATTTATGGATTACCATGCACATAACAGAAGTGGAGATGGTGTTATTCAAATGCCCATTGATGGTTCTGTATTTAGGTAAATGGAGGAAAAATGGGTAGATTTCAAAGATGAACCTCGTAATGTTAGGCTTTCATTGGCAGCTAACGATGTTAATCCGTTCAGAGAGCCTAGGTCTATTTACTCAGTGTGGCCTATTTTTGTTATCAACAATAACATTCCTCCTTGGATGTCAATAAAGAGGGAGCACATAATGTTTTTTTTTTTGAAGTAAAAAAGGAGGATCCTATTAAATTAACTGAGTAGTCTTACAAAAACCTTTGGAATGCCAACTGTCCTGTCGAAAACCGAAAACCGAGACAGCTGGCTTCCTATGCAACTTGTTTCAAAAAATTGTCTTCCATCTGTCATGCCAAAAGGAAACCAAGAGATATGGCAACCATTAGTTTGAGCATGTTCCTTTATCTTACTCCTAACAACATATTGAAAGTTTGACAGAGAAAGAGCCCTAATGATAAAAAAAATAGTTCCTCTAACCATAATCATTAACCGTAGCAATTACCTGGTGGGTTCAGCCTCTCCATCATTCGTTCCTGCTCTAGCTAGTAGCGTGAAGGGCCATGCACACGTTGGGAACCATCGTCCTGGTGACGTGTTGGAGTAGGCATCATACAAGATGTCTAGGCGCTGGTTTATTTGGAGGCCACGGTGGATTTGGTCTTCCACCAGGCTTTGCATTTCAAATATCATCTCTAAGAGTTATGGGTGGAGAAATGGTGGTTGGACACTCCATACTTCCTGCATGATGGAGAGGGGACGTGGCACAGGGGCCCTGTCACCATCCCTCATCCATCTATCTTGCTGTCCTCTTTGAGATTCTTGGTAATCCACATCTAAGGATAATTCACCTTCTACTGAAGTCGCCCTCGTGCCCACACCTTTCAGGTTTTCTTCTTCGATATAGCAGATGATGGGTTCCTCCATCTAGTCACCTTCCTTATGACTGTGCGGTGTTCCTGTAGACCATGGCTTATCTTCGTCCAGAAAGGAGGTTGGCAGATTCCAATTATCAGGGACAGTGAAGAGGAGGTGTTCCAGAGGAATCTGAGGTGAGTGGGAAATATTTCTTATAGACTTAGCATTTAGGGCTCTAATCATGCATGCAAAAAATGACCATTTAAAGGTCTCTACTTTCTCTTATTATGCCAACACAAAACCCCACATTCATGCAATACAAAGGTGCAAACAAGATTATGTAACTCTACCTTAAATCCTTCGTTTGATGTCGATCCCTTCGCTTTCACTTGCTCCTTTATTACAAGCCTCCCCCCAAAGCTGACCTGCATTCACACATGGACAAATAGAGAGATGCAAACATGCATTTCATATACTAATTGTTGGGTTAGATGTGACAATATCATAAAATAAATACACAATTTGAACACATAATATGGTGGGACGAAAAAAGTATTCATTTTTTGTATTAATCTTCACAAGAGTAAACTTACAATATGTGGCCGACACTGCTCCTCAAACCTGGTCCTGGTCTCCTCTTCACATTCACCCACTACTCAACCTCACAATACAATTGCAGGAAATTGGGGCAAAGGGGGGATAAATTTGGGTATAGTTTCTATACTCTTCTTCTTCTGCTTTAAATGGGACCCCTACCCTTTCTTTTATAGGTAGTTATCCAGTTGAATGATGGGCCATAGGTAGTCAAACGGTTTTAGCAATTTCCTGAAACTCTGTTTCCCGTCTGCAACTTTCCATTTTTCGTGCTTTTGTCAGTATATGCGGGTTGTAGAAGGCCTGTAGGCGTATGGATG
The DNA here is from genome assembly GCA_032191745.1 of Picea mariana. Taxonomy (NCBI): domain Eukaryota; kingdom Viridiplantae; phylum Streptophyta; class Pinopsida; order Pinales; family Pinaceae; genus Picea; species Picea mariana. The sequence goes on from JASDQU010816122.1 coordinate 3,133, forward strand.
TGTGCATACACAAGATGTAGAAGGCCAGGGCATGTGTGGCTCAAAAAAGAGGGATTTTTAAAAGATCTTGGCTTAAGAGATTGGAAAATAGCAGGGCCTGAGGGCAAGTATTCAAGATGGGTGAAAATTAGGCTTATAACAGATTCCCCCTAAAGTGTGAGGTTAGAAGAGCATCTGATGGCCGAAATACTTTACCAATCTTTATCAACGTGCAAAGTGAGTGAGCCTAGGTACCAGTATTCAGGGGTTGCCATCTGCAAAATAACATTTTGTCTCTTTGAGGCGGGCATACCCATGCTTGGGATAAAAAACTAAAATCATGGTTGCCAATCAAATACACTGCAGATCCATGTCATATATCTATATAAAGTGTAGCCGCGAGCAATACACAACAGATCTACATCTCAAAATCAAAAGATATACATGTATAGTATCCATCTTCAAGAAGCTAAGTGTCGTCTGATGGCTGGAGATGATGCTTTCAGAGATCGAGCAACAACTTCAAGATCTTCAAAACTCGGGTAAGAGTGCAATGTGAGTGTATGACTTCATTACCCAGAGGTATTTGACAGCTCCTTGTGAATAGACAAGAGGATCTCGGTGATCAGGCAGAGAAATTCATTGATTTTGAACAAGGATTTTGATTGGTGTTTTAGGATGGTTGGGCATGAGGACAAGAGACAAACTATATAAAGGTCGACACGAGCTTGGTAAAAACTTCCCTTGGACAGTAGCACGAAAAATTATGAGACTTAGGCAGTCTGATATTGACATAAGTTGATGATGCAGGAGGCAACGCCAACTCTCCATATGTTTGGAAGAATAACCAAATGGAGGAGGACACATCTCTATGAGAACAACTTCCTAAGGTCATACTATATCCCAAATCTTTGATGAACAAATGGAAATATGTGCTTTGTCCAAGGGTGACTCATTGTGCTGCCAACAAAAAGAAAATACTTTTCCCTTCCTCTTTTTGGGGTATATTTGATTTTTTTGTCTTTTCTCAATATTTTTGAAAATCTTTTGAAAAAATAATAAAAGAATGTTACGTTACAAAGGAGGAACGAGTGTCGCTAACATACTAGTTCCAAGCGCACGAAACACAGGGATGTTCAGGGTAAAGGGACATATGCAGGAAAAGGACACTCGAAAAAAATCCTCCATGGGCCAAAGGTGTCAAGATGTAGAGGCAAAATGCTATAAGGCTTGCGTATAAGGCATGCTTCAGATGGTTCAGTTGAGAGAAACATAGATCCATCATTAGGCCAAAGACACATGTATGAAAATGCGATTAATAAGACACACAATGGTAGCGTCCTTCGATGTAATTTTAACGAGCCTAGAGAAGGTAAGCTCGATGGTTTTTTCATATTTAGAGAGTCTGAAAAAATGGAAAAGGAGACTCCTGTGGGGTACCTTTTTCAAAGATAGTCTAGTCGGTTTGAAAAAACAGTAAACTAGCACCAACTAGATGTCTATTCAAAACCATTTTAACGAGTGTGATAAAGACAAGGTCACTCGACAATTTTTTCATTTTTAAGGAGTCCGAAAAAAGCTTAACTATGGACTCTGTAAAGGTTGTTCTTCTTGTCCATGTTAATGAGTGTGAAGAAATAAGGTCACTCGATGATCTTTTCAATTTTAGGGGTTCTGAAAAGAGCTTAATTATGGACTCCATGGGGGTGCCTTTTTTTGTAAATTTAGTCCCTCAGGCCCGAAAAAGGGGTAAAATTATACCTGAGGATACTCTTCTAGAAAACTTAAATTCCTAGAGTATACCTTTGTTCATACAGTTGACCATCCAGACCGAAAAAGGGGTAAACTACCACCAGACAGACGTGCCTTCAAATTTCAGTTTAACAAGCGTGAAAGACAACAAGATTGCTCGACAATCTTTTCATGTTTTAAAGGGTCTGAAAAGGGCTTAAAAGAAGACCCGTTTAAAATTTTGGGAGTCTCGAGGCTGAGGTCAAGAGTGATAAAAAATCATGCAGATGAGGCTCAAACTTGTAATCAGGACAAGACTAACAGGGACTCCCGAGCCTATAGTCATTACCAACAACATGGATGTCGAAAATGCAAGCAGTATCTAGCTAGGGCATCCATGAAGGGGAAGGATCTACCACGACATCACGACACTTCTAAAGAAACAAAGATGTTTTCGTGTCACAACTCGGTGGGTTCGATCCTATGGAAAAGTGATAAAGACAACGAGATACAAAAAGTGGAGGTGGAATCCTAAATTAAATGCTCAAGTTGAAAAAATGATATTTTTACCAAAGAACCTTCAAAAGTGACCCAAATATCCCCAAAGCTTCTGGATACCCGAAGTGACCTCTATCGTAACCCTCCCAAAGAAACTCTCGAACAATACTAAATGATTTTCAGTTTAGAAGAAATGACAAGGGGGTAAAAAAAATGACAAAAAGGGGCCAAAAAGTCTATAAATAGAAGCTGGCAACTCATTATCACCATTCTTGACTTGGGAAATTGACTCTGGAGCCAAAAACACCCCTTTGATAAAAGTTTTGATTTCGGGAGCTTTGGTGGATGAAACGAAATTTCAATTGGACCAAGTAAGTACAAAATCACTCCTCTTGCATTTTAATTTTTATTTTATGCATTTTATTTCATTTTTTGGGGAGGCATCGACCTTTTAAAAGGGTCGGCCCTAGGCATACGCGGGTTGTCTTGGGACAGCACGCATATGTACACGTGCAGAAGAATTACTGCATGCATGCATACACGACTGTCACCACTATAGCCCGCATATGCCCCCAATTTTGTGAAAAAATTAAAAAGCAAGATCTAATTCCCCTCCTGAACTGGCTCTTGCAGGATGTATGTTCACTGGAGGGAAAGAGAGCATGAAGACATTGAAATTTTGTTTGATGAGGACCCTAGTGTGACTGTTGCATTGACTCAATATGAGCTATTGAAATTCTACCAGTGTCCATTCATGCGGGCACAACCGAGGCTACTGAATGCCTTGACAGATTATTGGCACCTGGATGCAAGGGCCTTCATGCTTGAAGGTCAGTCGTTGAATCCAACGACAAAGGACATATACTTCTTGACTGGCCTCTCGAGGAGAGGTGAACTAGTCAACTTCCACACATTTCCTTCAGGGCCTCATAACATAGTGGAGCTGATTGGGCTCCATTGTGAGGTAGGGACTGACAAAGTGGGCACACAGGTGTTGATCAACAAGATATATAACCTATCACTTAAAGTGATAATATTGCTGATTGGGCAGATCACTGGATCTGCTGCACTTCACCAAGCATCCTAGACACACATGCATTGTGTGGTGCAGTGCTTGAATGCACACGTGTTTGATTGGAGCATGACATTACTTGAATGCATGAAAAGGAAGTTGACTGAGTGTTGCATGCAAAGGCACATAAACTTCGTGTTTGGGACCATACTTTGTGCATTCTTCTTTGAGAGGGTGCCCAGTATTATCCCCCAAGAGATAGTACGAGGGCACACAGCCACATTCCCAGCCGTATGTAGATGAGCGACACTGTTGCCGCAACAAGGTGGTGGAAGGACCGTGGAGGCCTTCGATGATAAGTTCTTCGACTGGTGGTCTCGCCAGATTCCAGCGATAGAAGACTACCCATATGATGGTATTGACTTTTCCAGAGACTCGAATATCGTTGTTCCTCCCAGAGCAGTGCAAGGAGAGTTGGGTAAGTTTTTAATTTTCATAGTTTTTAATTTTTATTTTCTTATATATATATCATTTTTTTTGTGTGTGCACCAGAGTATCTGAAAATGATTTGTTTGTTATGTGCAGATGTGGGACCAGTGCATCCAGCTGATTTTGCGAGGACCAGATGACATCCTTGTCCAGAGGTGGGAGCAACCGGAGTTGTCGAACTGGCAGGAGCAACATGGGAGCCTCAACCTAGGGAGGCCGAGAGAGTTTTGAGGTAGGTAGAGCAGAACCTTAGCACTCTTACTTGTGTTGTGCCTATGGCAGAGATTGAGGATCTGGCACCCTCTATGCAGCCTCACATAGTTGGGGTACCACGGACTTGGGTCCAACTTTTTCGGCGTTTGGAAAACGTTGTTGTACACTATGGCCAGGCCAACACGACCCGCCCTTAGCTAGGTTGGATTGTTTATGTGCTGTGAGCATGTTTGTACATTTTTGAGGGCATAAGCCCTGTGACTCCTACTGTGTATATTTTTTAGGCGTTCGTGCCTACACTGTACTCTTGATACATGTTTCGACATATATATATGGATCTTTTTTGTCTTTTAATGCTTTATGGATTATGCTACAAATGTATTTACATGTGTGTGTGTGTGTTTTTTTATATTTACATGTGTGCAAAATGCCAATCTAATATATGATTAGCTAGAGTATAAGTGATGTGATTTAATCTCCTAGGAACATGAATGTAAGTAATGTAATCAAAACATCGTTCCAAGAGACGTACCCTAAGGAACCATCGGTGTAGGGTAGGTTGTAAATGTGGTAAACACCATTTAATTGAGACATAACCAGTTGAGAATCTAAGTAAACTCAGAGGTAAGAGATACCATGTGACAAAGCGTCACGAAGCAACTCTACGACAGTGTTTTATTTGAAAATGTTATTTGTAGCATTACCTAAACAGGTACCTCTTGAGGATAGCAACTAGCCTTGAGGTGTAAAAATCACCCAAGATGCGGAAGCAAGCCTTCGAGTGTGTCGACTAGCACCGTCCTCTAACCCCACAAAAACCTCTGATTCACTTGACATCTGCCACAGTGAAAAGAATTTCATCAAAAACGACACTTGCATAAACACAAAAGACAAAAAGTAAGCAAAACAAATGTACAAAGACTATACATATGTTACAATAAGTCATTGAAGGCGACCCACCTACAAGTAATACTTCTTGAGGTAGAGCCCATTTCTAGGCTTAGCCAAAGTGTTTCCCTCAAAGTCAACCAGACGATAAGCACCTTTTTTAAGAACCTCTTTAACAATGAATGGTCCGAACCACATGGGTTTGAACTTTCCTTCCACTAAGGGATCCTTATCTTGGTCATAGACTAGGACAAGGTCGCCTTTAGAGAAAATCCAAGGGCAAGCAGACCGATCATACTAACACTTAACTTTTTGTTTGTGAGCCTCGTTGGCCAAGGCTGCATCTCGACACTGCTCATTGAGTTGTAATAACTGCTCTTCAAGCGGTGAAGTGTCTGGCAATAACTGTACTGCAAATTTTAAAGAGGGGATTTGACATTCTATGGGTAAAAATGCTTCCATCCCATAAACGAGTTGAAAAGGTGAGAAACTAGTTGCAGTCTTAACAGATGTTCGGTAGGCCCATAACGCAGAGTACAACATCAAATGCCAATTTGATTTGGTCGAATTGATCTTTCGTTGTAAAATAGTCTTGAGGGACTTATTCATAGCTTCCACCTGACAATTCGCTTGAGGGTAGTAAGGTGACGAATATTCTTTCCTCAACCCAAGCTTTGATGTTAACTCATTCATCATTTTATTTTGGAAGTGACTGCCATGGTCAGTGACAATCTCTCTCAAGACATTGAACCTTGCTATAATCTAGTTGAACAAAAAGAGAGTTGTTGTCTCACCGTCATCCTTGAACATTGGCATAACTTCAACCCACTTCATAAAGTAGTCTACTGCTACGATGATATAATGGTGCCCCCTTGTTGAAGGGGGGTTGCATGTAGTGTAACCAATCCCCCACTTGGTGAAAGGACCAATGGTAATGATGGGAAACATAGGAGTGGGGTGTGCCCTCATCTTCTGAGAGAAGATTTGACACGGGTGGCACTTCTTGACGGATTTAACACAATCTTTGATTAATGTCAGCCAGAAGTAACCGACGTGTAAGATCTTTTGGGTTGTTTCCAACCCAGACATATGGTCGCCACATGCTCCAGTGTGGCAATCGTTAAGGATGATTTTTTCTTCTTCATGAGTGAGACATCGATGAAGTATGGAATCTATGCCTCGACGATACAATGTGTCTTCGAGTATAAGATAGTTCTTGGCCTGATGGCATATACGACGACGCTCATCACAAGAAGCAGAAGCGGGGAACTTCAAAGTCTAGAGATAGACAAGTATATCTCCATACCAAGGGTCCGAAGACACAATCAGGAACATGTCTCCTTTAATAGGCGACTCTTCAGGCATAACATCACCTGACTTGACTGGAAGTTCCGATATGAGTTCCGCAAAGACCAATGACTTTTTGGATTTTTCCGAAACAAAATCTAAGTCAAATTCTTGGAGAACAACTACCCATCTATTGATATTTCCACCAATTAATCATCGTGTCAACATGTATTGAAATGGATTTACAATGGTAATGACGGTGGTCTTGCGAAACAAGATATAATGACGGAACCGTTGGACAGCATGAACTGTGGCCAATGCAAGTTTTTCAACGTGGAAATAATTAAGTTCTGGTCCAAGTAGGCCTCGGCTCAGATAATAGATCACATACTTGGAAAGCACATCATCCTCCTGAAATAAAACCATACCGATGGTCGACTCTGCTGCAGCCAAGTACAATAAGAAGTCTTTATTATAATTGGGTGGCCAAAGCAGAGGGGCAGATGTGAGGGTGCGTTTCAAAGCATCAAACGAGCATTGAGCATCTTCGTCCCAATAAAAAGGGACGTCCTTCTTGAGTAAATTCATAAAGCCCTTTGTGATCTCAACATAGTTTGTGATGAAATGCTGTAAGAAGTTCACTTTTCGCTGCAAACTCTGAAGTTGAAGGATCGTGCGTAGGGGAGGCAACTGAACTATTGCCTCAACCTTGAGAGGATCGACCATGATCCCTGTTGTCAAAACTATGAAACCTAGCAGACGACCTGACGTAATGTAGAAAATTCACTTGTTTGGATTCAAGCGAATCTGGTAGTAGCGATATCGCTCAAATATGAGTCTGAGGTGCGTAGGATGATCATCTCTCTTACGAGATCGTGATGCTAAGTCATCAAGGTAAGTCTCAACTATATGTTTGAGATCATGGAAAGCGAAAGACATGGCCCGCTGAAAGGTAGCTCCAACATTTTTCAGACCAAAAGGCATTTTTCGATAAGCAAATGTACCCCACAGACAAATGAAATTGGTTTTGTGTTGGTCTTCGGGTTTGATCTGTATCTGATTGTAGCTCGAAAAACCATCCATGAAAGAAAAGTCCTCGCATCCTACACATTCATTGACTATCTGGTCAATGAATGGTGTGGGGAAATTATCCTTTGGAAAAGCCTTGTTCAAATCACAGAAGTCTATACAAACGCGAATTGTACGATGTTTCTTATCGACTGGAATGAGGTTTGACACCCATATAGCCAAGTGAATGGGGTAAATAAAAATTGCCTTAAGAAGTTTCTCTACTTCAACTTTGATAGATGCGGATTTCCTAGGATTGACTGGACGAAGCTTCTACCGAACCAGCTTAGTGTTAGGATAAGTCGTGATTTCATGTTCGACAATTCTTGGATCGATGCTTGGCATTTACTCATAAGACCAAGTAAAAATGTCACTAAATTATTTAAATAAATCCGTGTAGATTCGAATATCTTCGGGGGAGTAATCAACTCCGATGAGGATATTCTCCATGATGCCAGGTGTTATGGAGATATCAATAGGTATAGTTTCAGCAATGGCTACCATATTACCCTTGGCACAAACTGCGTGCATAGCCAAGGGATTGATAGGACAAGACCTATCTCCAGTCATAGTCAAAGTGAATTCTTCTGCTTCAATTCTTCTTAACTCTGGGAGGAAGTAAGATATATGATGGAGATCATCCTAGGGTTTGTCTAGACTGGTCATTGCCTCTATGATTTCTTTGTTAGAGGGTAGGACTAAGTCTAAAGAATTGGTATCAACAAGGGAACCTCGAGCCCAGGTAGGCTCTGAAATTGGATCTAACTCTTGCACGGGAGTCAGATCGGGGTCGGCGAAAGTTTGTCGGACTATAGAGTATGCAACTTCTGTTGCAGATAAGGGAATGGCCATGCCATGGTGCCCTGTCCCTTCCATTGTGCTTGATGGGGAAATAAGAGTCAACGGATCATGAAAGTAAGTCATACGAAATGAGAGACTTGAAAAATCTCAACCTTAGGCTGGTTTGACATGAACTTAATATCTTCGGGAGGGGGCGGGTAATCGAAAGTACCCATCAAAGGTGGGCACAAACCAACCCCTATGTTGATGATGTCGGGTTGAGGGTTGTCGATCATTGAGACCATGGATGCCCCCGATGAAGGGTCGGGATGGGAGAAAGACAAATGATCAATGGTCACTATCCAGTCCTCGTGTGGAAACAATAAGACCCGAAAAATAGTAGCAACCACTGCTTGCATAGCATAAGTCCAACTCCTTTCTAAAATAATATTATAGTTGAGCTGAGCATCGACTACTTCAACTTCGACGCACATGGCTTTCCCCCTTGAATGCACGGGGAAAGAGGGAATGATTCCATGTGGTCAAAAAGAATGACCGTCGAAAGAGGTAAGAAGAGTTGGTGACAGAGACAAAACGGGTTGGCCTATGGCCTTCCAACACACCAAAGACATTACGCATGTTGAGGCGCCCTCATCAACCACTGTGGGGAAAATGTTCCGTGTAAAATTTTTCATGGTATAAGCCACTACTATCTGAAATGAAATGTGGTAAAGGAGATGAGGTTTTAAGTTGGTTGTATCAAGCATGATCGTGCCTGAATTACAAGTCTCAATAGATCCTAAAGCGACAAACAGAGCCTTTCTCTGGGAAGGGCAGCTTTGGACGACTTCCAAAGCAGACATCGCACAAGGGGTTTGTGACAAGTCCTCCACCACAGAGTAGTTCTAGGTAGCCCTTGCGTTCAGGTTGTGAGAAGCTTTTTTGAATGCACCTTTTTGGATGCGTGTCATTGTTTCACCCAACGTCTTCTCAATCTTGAGAGGAAGAGGGGGAATCTCATCTTCTTTACTCTTCTCAGAGGAGCTAGGCATTCCGTAATCATGCACTCTGGTTGATATGTATGCATCGCCTTTCATCATATACACATTCACGGATGAAGGATTACTCAAAGATGGAGGAGGTCATTGACTGCCCCCTTCTGAGCTCACTGAGGCTTGAGCTAAATTTTGCCCATGTTGGAATTTGTTCGTTAACACAATAGGCTGTTTTTGTGCCAATAAATTTTGGGCCTTCACAAGCCGAGGGCATTGATAAGTTGGGTGGTCTTCCATGCATAGATTACAAAGATAGTTTGACTTATTCTTTTCAGTGTTGCCCATGCCAGCATTATTGGTAGGTTTCTTATCCCCCTTACCCTTCTTTCGTGGTTTCTTCTTCCTATCAAGCTACTGGTTGGCCTTCAGGTTTGTCGATTGTACGTTGTGTACATTCGACATTTGGGTAGAGGGAGCAGTCGGACTTGTGGTCTGGCTGGCCACTATCTGTTGTATCGACAATTGTTGCAATTGTTTTGATAGTGGATCAACGGTCTTAGCTTGTGTTGAACCGACAATACTATCAGCATGTGGTCTAGCTCTCTGTCTAGTTTTGTCAAGGATTGACCTAGGTGCATCTGGTAAGATTTCATAAAGTAGGCCAGATTGTGAGTAAATCAGCTCAACATGTTGAGCTCTCATTATCGCGTATTCTTCATAAAATACTCTTGATGTCGCTACATATTTGGATAACTAGGGTACCAAAGACTTAAGGAACCACTCCAACAAAAATTCTGGTGGGACTAGTTTTTTTATCAAACTCTTCCGACATCTCCATTCTCGGATGTGATCGGAGATATGGGCTGCCTTGATCTGCTCAAAGTTGGCCAAAAATTTGGTGCTGGTGTCGTATCTCACAGGTAATTGGAAATGGTTTAAGAAAGCCATTGCCAATTTGCCGAAGGAATAGTATATTGAGTGGTCAAGCTCAATGTACAATTTCATGGCACTCCCTATGAGGGTGCGTTGAAACAAGAGCAATTGGATGGAGTCATCTTTCATTGAGTTAGACAAGCACTAGAGATGAAAAGTAGTCACATGATCGCCTGAATCTTCATTAGGTTTGGCTTCGAACTTGGGAATGTTCAAAGGCAACTTGGTCGGCATAGGAGGCCAATGCAGATAATGACAGATGGGGTCATTCAACAACCTCGTTAAGTCAGGAAAATGCAAAGTTTCCAGGAATGGTAGTTTGGGTTGCTGATTATGACCTTGGAAAAAGGGGCCTGAATTTTGACTGGCACCAGGTTGCTAGGAAAAGGTTGGCTGCTGGACAAGATTTTCATAAAAACCTTGTCCAGGACCAACGTACATATTCTGCACTTGTTGAGGCATTGTCGGTTGAATTCCGTAGAAGGACAAAGGAGGTTAGGATTGCATTGTAGTCCAAGGATTTTGAGAGGGGATGCCCCCTATCAACCCAACAGGCATAGGTGTTGAACCTTGTCTGGGGTTCCAATGACTTTGGAAAGGGTTGCCCCCTTTCGGCATCCATGACGAGGAAGCTGATCCTTGCCAAGGATTCCAAGTTCCTTGGGGGGAATCCTGGATTTTCCCCCTGTGCAGGAATATTTCCCTGCATAGGATTCGGTTGTCCATAACCGGGGTTTCCCCCAGTGGGGAAAGCAGTGGACGAGAAATCATTGTTAGCAAACGCACTAAACAAAGAGAATGGTGTCGAACCTATCGAATGACTATTAGAAGGCAATCCTTAACTACTCACTCCATATGAACCATAGTTCATGCTTGTCCCGACGGATTTTTGGTGAGCACTACCGAGTGTAGGGAATGAAGGAGGTATGTGACCCCCTCCATAAGGGAAAGCATTATAAGGAGCTGGAATTCCCCCTGTGGATCCTTGCATAGGAGTGTTTGAACTCCCTACCCCTAGACTTAGAGTTGGTTGAGTGGAGTGAAAAAGGACAACATTTGGATCGAAGCCAGGCATTATGTATGTGAACGGAGGGAATATCGCACTTTGAGACAACGGAGCAGTGATCGCCACCAAAGATGGGAGTGGACCATTGCCCGAAGTAGAGGCAGTTGAGACCATAGTGGCCCGGACTGGCGACGGTTGGTTAGGAGGTGGAACACCCCCAGTTGTCACAGCCATAGAGGGAATATGAGAATTCCCTGAAGAAGTTGTGGGATTTGGTTCCATCTCTGTTTGGGATACTTACAAACGCTCGTAAGGATAGGCTTGTACGACAACGGGTGCTGAAATATCCGTAATCGGAGGGTTGTTAGGACCAAGAGCTTGCGCTCCAAGGTTAGTAATGGTTGGTTCCTCTGGGATGATATGTTCTTCTCTCAAAGGTGGGTTGGACACAATTACCCATGGTCCAGTTTCTTCAAACGACCCTTGATGGTCTAGCTTCCGCCCTTAGCGGTGGTGGGGGTGGCTCCAGATCAACCGGTGGTAGGCCAAGAATCCTTCACGACCGATGGAGCTCCTGATCCTCCACTGTGTGAGAATATTAGAGACACACTAAAGCCTTTCTAATTGACTAAGAAACAACCACACTCTATCAAAAAATTCCTATGAGATAAAACAAGAAGTCACTAGCTAGTTGGAAGAATAGTTACAACAACCAACACTAGAGAAACTTACCAGTGCAAGTGCAACTCAAATATGGAAGAACCCTCTGGGTATACTTTGCAAAGTGTGGCTCGATGTCTATCCTAGATACTGCGGTATACCCCCACAGTCACCTGTGTAAGTCACTAGAATGATAGGCAACTAGGTTTCCAGGCGGGTACAATCGACAGTCGGGTGGACCACAATGAGCAGGGTATCAAGCCTGAAACCTATCCATGGTATCGAGAGCAAGTGTTCCGGAAGACAACTGAGGACCTTGAATGGATTAGAGACTCGCGAATCTCTGTGGCAAGTGCTAATGACGGAATCATAGGACAATCCCTCTATATGCGTTCCCCACTACGCTTGGTCCGGTTTTGGAGGGGTTATCTCCACTACCTTTCTGCACGCGACCTCGTGTTTATCCCCTGTGTTAGAGGGGGCTCCCCGACAACTTTCACGGTAACTGGAATTTGAACACTCCCTAGATTAGACTCTTATGTTTGTGTTTGGTAGCCTTGAAGAGTTTCCTCTCCAACCTAAATCAGGGCTCTAGTCCTAGACTTGTTGGTGTACCCTACAAAACATAAAGTCTAAAAGATTTTATTTAAACGTTTATTTTAGTGGTTTTTTTTAAAGTCATAGGAGATGATAATGAAACTAGTGGTGTTTTATAGCGACGAAAAGAAGAACATGAAAAGTGATTAAAAACAAATTACTTCTTCAAAAATACTTTACTTTAACCAAGTTTTCGAAATTTCTTTCTAAGATCTTTTGACAGAAAACTGAAAACAGGGTTTCACTCAGCTACGAGCTACTTATTGTCCTAAGTCAATCAACCAAGAACTTATGAAAATGAACATTTTCCTGATAATATGTGCAAACACTTGACTACTTAACCAAACAAAGAAAATATCTACTTTTTTTTATTGTGCCTCAAACAACAAGAAAAACTAAAGCTGGAAGCTTTCTCGTTTTCTGAAGAAAAAATGGTAAAAGAGCCAAGACAAGACAGGGCCAAGAAAAGTTTCTGACCAACCACTGACCGTGGGGAGATACTGAAAACCAAGAAGGCAGATCAGAATGACTCACTATCTCATCAAAAAACCTAACAAAGAAACAAAAGAAGACTTTGAATGAAAAAGCAAGTCATAATAGAGTCCAAACCTAGGCTAAACTGCTATGGCATAGACCACATTCAGACAAGAAAGACCCTGGGAAGTAAAAACTTGACAGGGAGGAGGATGACTACCTCCAATTTTTTTTTTGGATAGGTACACGATTATCTCTTCAATATATATTGTGCATACACAAGCTGTAGAAGGGTAGGGTGCATGTGCATGCGGGCAGGCTGCGTGTATCTCGGAAATCCTTAAAAAAAAAAAAAAAACAGCTAAGCTTCAGCAAAGGATACTGGTATTGAACACTAGCAACCCTTAAAGGTAAAAAAAAACATAATTTGATGCAAAGAGGCAAGATAAATATAGCGAAACAAAGTTAATCCTGAGGTTTTTACCTGACTATGGACTGTTCAATCAGAGACCTAGAAGGAACTAGAATATCCCTAAGAAGGATCACTTCTGCAGGGGAGAGGATGACTACCTCTTTCTGAGAAGGATTTCCTGGGTTCTCAGACACGCAGCTAGAACTTCATCAGCAAGCGTACATATGCATGCTGACTAAAGGAAGGGCACATGCATACACGTGTTGTCCCACTACAGGGCGCGTATGCCTCTTAAGACTCTCAAAAACAGAAAAGAAATAGTCTGGTAAGCAGAGCAGGGAAGACTAGTATTGAGAACTAGAACCCCTGAACACTCAGACTTCTTGCAAAAACTCAAAAAAGGAAGTAAAACCAATTTCAAAATACCCAATAAAAAATATCCAAATAACCCTAGATATTCCCCAGTGGAGTCGCCAGTTCTGATGTGAGTGGGAAATCCCACTTACAGACTTAACATTTAAGGGCTCTAATCATGCATGCATAAAATGACCATTTAAAGGCCTCTAATCTCTCCTATTCTCCCAACACAAAACCCCACATTCATGCAATACAAAGGTGCAAACAAGATTAGGTAACTCTACCTTAAATCCTTCATTTGATGTCGATCCCTTCGCTTTCACTCGCTCCTTGACTGCAAGCCTCCTCCCAAAGCTAACCTGCATTCACACATGGAAAAATAGAGAGATGCAAACATGCATTTCATATACTAATTGTTGGGTTAGATGTGACAATATCATAAAATAAATACACAATTTGAACACATAATATGGTGGGATGAAAAAAGTATTCCTTTTTTGTATTAATATTCCCAAGAGTAAACTTACAATATGTGGCCGGCACTACTCCTCGAACCTAGTCTTGGGCTCCTCTTCACAATGGAACCACTACTCAACCTCACAATACAATTAAAGGAAATTGGGGCAAAGGGGGGATAAATTTGGGCAGAGATTCTATACTCTTTTTCTTCTCCTTTAAATGGGACCCCTACCCCTTCTTTTATAGGTAGTTATCCGGTTGAATGATGGGCCATAGGTAGTCAAACGGTTTTAGCAATTTCCCGAAACTCTGTTTCCCGTCTGTAACTTTCCATTTTTTGTGCTTTTGTCAGTATACACGGGATGTAGAAGGCCTACAGGCGTATGGATGTGTGCATACGCGGGCTGTAGAAGGCTAGGGCACGTGTGGCTCAAAAAAGAGGGATTTTTAGAAGAGCTTGGATCAAGAAATTGGAAAATAGTAGGGCCCGAGGCCAGGTATGTAGGCTGGGTGCAAATTAGGCTTATAACAGAATCTGGAATGGTTCTTCCGGAGAAACCTCCTCCACATAGGCCATGGGAGGCATCTTGGGGATTCTGTTTTTTTAGGCTCTCTATGTCCGAGATATGGACAACGCCCTCTCGAATTTCTGTTGTCTCTTCTAGCGAGCATCGAAAGCATACCAGGATGCACCTCTGCGAGGTTGGCCTCTTTCCCTCGGCATGTAGATGATAAGAATTATGACTAGAATATCAACTGGGTGGCTAGCCTTGTACTAGTCCTCAGAAAACTTAGACTTCAGCTGGTCAAATTCAAAATGCATCTTCTCCCTTCCAGGACCGCTGATAAACATGAGGGTGATCGTGATAGGATTAGCCATTATGGCTATGCCCCTAGTGCCCTGTGCGTCTGTCCTCCTCACACACGCAAGAGGGCTCTTCCCATGGGCTTGGTTGCTTGGGCTTGCTCCCATATTAATGGTGAGGAGATGGGAGCCAGTGGTCTGTATTTAAGGCCCTGCCAACCTCTCCACCACATGTCCAGTCTGCACTACATAGCACCCCATCCGAGGTTGGTAATTCCTTGTTGGCAAGAGCGTGACAACAGGTTGAGATCTATGAGTTTTCTTAAATATGTGCCTCTCAGTAGATACGTTCTCTTTCCATTGCTACTCCTTCATTTTCCAGGTAGTACACTACCCTGTTTGCCTCTCATTTCACATGAGAGGGTGTGATGTTGAGGTTGGTCCTGAGAAGGGCTATGAATCCCTCTTGCATCCCTGAGAGTCTCCAATTGGGTGATATTTTCACTGGGTCTTCCCCATGGATAATATTGGTAATTAGCTGAATGACAATTTGTGAATCCCCCTCTAGGATAAGCTTATGGAAGTGTTTATTGATTACTGCTTGGAGACCTTGTAAAAGGCCAGTGAGCTCTGCCGCATTGTTTATGCTTTCCCCCAAGTATCCAACTACAAGGCAGAGGATGTCACCATTAGAGTTTCTAAGTGTCACTCCAAAACCCGTTGGTCCCATATTCCCTTTTGAAGCCCCATCAAAGTTGATCTTTATGAATCCGATTGGAGGAGGGGACCAGGTGGTTGGGCTACCATTTTGGCATTTGGGTGCAGTTACCTCAAGGTGATTAGTCAAGCTAGGCTGCCAGTTCTGAAAAATGCATTGCTCTTCCGATGTGCATTTTAGATCCTTCAGTTTCTGAGGCTTTCTTCTGATTGTTTCCTTGATGAGCATGACAATTTTCTCCCAAGTTAGGGCTAGTGTGGAGGCCTTGGAGTGAAATATTCATTTTTTTCTTTCCTTCCAAATTTTCCAGAGAGTGAATCCCGGAAGTAGTTGCCAGATGAGTGCAATAATAGGATTTTTGTAGGAGAGTGAGTCCCAATTTTTTATTGTGTCACTGATGTTGGTCATGTCTCGATTTGATCTACACATGACTTGAGATCCTTGATCCCAAATCCACTGGCTGAAGGGGCATCTGTTGAAGTGATTCTCCATCGTTTCCTCTTGTTGTTGACATAAGGTGCATATTGAGGGTCCTATGAAGCCGCATTTCCTGAGGTTATCCCAAGTTAGGACATGTTTGTGCGCTATGAGCCAAAGAAAGGTGGACACCTTGGGCCAGAGTGAGGGTCTCTATACCTTGTTCCATATGTCCCCCTTATCTTGATTCTGGTAATTGCCCTGTAGATAGTAGGCTTCTTTGACTAAAAAGTTACCAGTAGTGGAGTGCCCCCATCCGAGAATGTTCAGCCCTTCTCGATTGGGGATTTTCCTGTGACTTGCAAAATGTTGCCAAGCCTGTAGGTCTATGTCCTCTGGGACCAGTATGTCCTGGGTAGATGATCAGAATCTGGACTAGGGGTCAAAATTTAGCCCAAAAATGAAAGTGTTCGGAATCACCTCAAAATGAATAGTTGCATATCCCTCATTGTTACAAACCCAACGCACTTCGAACGGGGTCAAACAGACATTGGATGAGTGAGATATCACGTTCTGTTCGATTTTCCAAACAGACAAAAAAAATTATTGACTGTACAGTCCGTACAGCTGACGTGGCAGGGGTCGTACAGCTGATGTGGCATGATCGTACATTGAGGTGGTAGTTGATGATGTGGCAATCATTTATTGGCAGATGTGGATGAATCATGTTTCAACATGTGGCATTTAATTGGAAAATGGGATGGTGCCACGTGGCCCAGGCATGGGCTGCCATGTGGCACCGTGATTTGGTTGTTTGTTTAAAAATATAGTGGAGTCCGTGGGATTCGAACCCCGGACCTCCACACAACATGAAAAGTCTTGGAAAATGTTGAATTGCCAGTGCACCACAATATAGTTCTTATTATATATACCTTTTCATATATATTTAAAGTGGTTAGTGTTGTGGTTTGGGCACGGGTCTGGGGCTGGGGCTTAGCCCCAACCCCCGTTCACATGCACATAACCATACGACCTGAAACAAAAATGTGCGTGGGATTTTCCAATGACACTCCTCCATGTGCCTGGACACTTGTCACAACCACGTCCAACCTTGCAAACATGCCCCTAATTTAGTGCTGGGACGTGGCCATATGGCCCCCCATGCGCCCAACACCTCTACCTTTGGGGGCTTAGTTCGCTAATGGTGCGAAAAATTTGCACATTTCACAGGAACGGTGTGTGTGCTGGGTTTAGGCACAAGAAATGCCCAGAAGCCAGGTTACTCACACACAGGTGTGTTTTGGCGAACCAGAGACAACAAGCTTGAAGGAGGAAAATGGTAGGAGGCCTATCTTCTTCATTTTTTGGCCAAATGAGGTGACGAAAAAACCCAGCTAGGGGTTTTTGAATGTTATAAATCCATTGGCACTATTTTCAAAGGCATTTGAATACTTCTATTGTAGGTTTTATACCATTGAAGTTTTAGGGAGCTCCAGGGAGCTTAGGGCCCCCATTAATGGAGGCCATGGTCAAATGAGCCCAAGTCTGTTTTTTTGTGACTAAATAGTCATTTTTGACTAATTGTTATGCTCTGAATACATTGGGATAGGTTTCAAAGGATTTTGAGGACTTTTACAGGTGTTGTTTCCACAAGGAAGCTCAGGGAGGCTCAAGCCCACATGTAGAAGAGGTCATGCCCGGATGAGCCATGGTCTGTTTTCAGAGTTCTATTAGTCATTTTTGGGGTTTTTATGTATTTTGAACCCAATGGTATAGTCAGTAAATCCATTGGATTGAGAAGCAGCTTGTAAAAGAATATTTTACAAACTAATCCCAGAGAGCCTAGTCCATTGACGGAGGCTCAAGGAGATGTAGCCCAGTTGGGGGTGAACTCCTTTATCATCTTGTTATTGTTGTGAGTTTGCTGGTTATATTTGCTGCAAGATATGTTTGTTGTGTATTTATTTAAAACACATATTTAACCTTACAAAGACATCACACATAAAAATTTTAAAGAAGCATGAACTTGAAACATAAAGCCTCTTGCATAACTACGACATTGAGCAAGGTCCTGAAGTTTATTTTAATGGAGTAGAGGGTGCTTGCATAGCATAACAAGTCAGCCCCCTATTTTCAGATCAGGTGGTATCAGAGCATAGTTTTTCTCATGTGATTGTCATTGATAGCTAGAGATTTAGTTGTTGGTATTTTTGTGCAAGTTTTGTGTTGAAGTTTGATACCTTGGAAGGATGGAGGAAGCTTCAAACATTGATAGTTCTCATACATCTTCATTATCCAAGTTATTTGACAAAGAGATGTTGAAGGAGTTTGTAACCATGAGAGATATGGTACAAGAGTTGTGGGAAGATAGAGAAGAGAGCATTGTCCTTCAAGAGCAGTTGATGGCCATGAAGGAGGAAAAGCACCAGCTTCTTGAAAAGTTGCATGAGATGAAGACTCAACTCCACGAGGCAAAGGAAACCCTTACCAAGTACATGCATGAACATGAGGTATGTAATGTTAGTTTATCTTCAAATTCCTCTCAAGATGAATGCTTTGGTGTTTTTGAAAATCACACTAGAGGAATAGGGTCCAAGTTATTGTTAAAAATGGGATATGAAGGTAGAGGGTTAGGTAAGCATGCACAAGGCATTGTTGAGCCTATTTTTATTGAGGAGAGACCCAAGTATTGTGGTCTTGGATATGAACAAAAAGATGGAGCTTATTCCAAAGTTGAGGAGACAAGGGAAACAGTTCCAAGAACAACTTTTGTTGCAAGTTCAATCCTTCAAGCATGCAAAGTATGTGTTCAAGATGAATGCAAATGTGTGAAACAAAAGAGTTGTGACAGCTATGAGGACAAGAACATTTTTGTTGGTCTTCAAAGGAGAGCTGGTAACTCTTCAAATTCACCTCCTCAATAAGGCGATAAAGGTGAATGTTCAAGAAATTTTGTTGCAAGTTCAATCCCTCGAGCATGCAAAGTATGTGTTCAATATGAATGCAAATGTGTGAAACAAGAGAGTTGTGACAGCCATGAGGACAAGAACATTTTTTTTGGTCTTCAAAGGAGAGCTGGTAACTCTTTAAATTCACCTCCTCAAGAAGGCGATAAAGGTGAATGTTGAAGAACTTTTGTTGCAAGTTCAATCCCTCAAGCATGAAAAGTATGTGTTCAAAATGAATGCAAATGTTTGAAACAAAAGATTTGTGACAGACATGAAGACAAGAACATATTTGTTGGTCTTCAAAAGAGAGTTGGTAACTCTTCCAACTCACCTCCTCAAGAAGGCGATAAAGGTGAATGTTCAAGGTATATTTCTGCCTATCATTCAGTTGATTTTGATTATGTTAAGCATGGTAAATTTGCATGTAAAAATGGAAGAAAAAGTCCATGTACATATTGTGGTTTAGATAACCATAATGTTTCAAGATGTTGGAAAAGATTGACCACATTCAGGAAACTTTCCAAGCAAAGGCAACTTGAAAAGAAGATGCAAAAGATTTGCACTCACTGCCAGAAGAGGGGTCATCTTATTGACCAATGTTGGACATTGCATCCAAATTCTCATCCACAACACGAGAAGAAGATGGATAAAGAGACTGGCAATAATGGAAGAGGAGATTCCATCATTGATGTGAATCAAGATGATTCACAAGAAGACGATTTTCAGCAGAAAATGTCACCATTGAAATGGCTTGGTAAGAAATGGTTAGATTTCTTGAACAAGTAAGGCTTGCATTTATTTGTTTGTAGATGCACATTTCAGCCTTATGTATGCATTTCTGTTGAAAGCATGACAAGTTGTAGCAGCTTATCATAACTTGTATAGTGCAAGTTTGCATATGAATGCAATTATTTTGAAGGCATTCTTGTTGTTGCACAACTTCGCCAGGAGGATGAAAGAGATGGGTATGATACTCACTTGTTGCAGCCATTTATCTTTTTCATTTTAGCTCTTATGCACCCACATGTTTTTGGGTTTATGTACTTATGTTTATACTTGAAGTTGAGTTGAAGAGCTATGCACATGCATGTGATTTTGTATGTGTGTAAACAGTGAACTTGATGATAGTTTCACTATGAGTGACTCACGATTGTAATGTGGTTGTGTATCATGAATGTCGACTTTTCATTTGGAATGTCGATATGTTTCAAATGAGTCTCGACTTGTGTCGATGTTTTCTTGACGACTATGTTGTGTTGATCATGTTTTTCGACTTATGTTTAGTCGATGGTGTTTGTTGGCTTGTAAGTTGATTTTGAGTACACCAAGATGCAGAAAAACGCCATCTGATTTGATGAAGTACAAGATGCGACCATTTTCTTGAAGACAAAAAAGACTTTGTTGGCATCATTTTTAGTCTTGTATAAATTTGTTTTCAAGATTGATGGTTTTCTTGGTTTGTGACAGGATGTCGTAGGAAAGTTTTGCAGCCATTGTAGAGCGGATTGTGTTGATGCCAAAGAGTTCACAAGAGGGACTTGATTCCCAGTGGGAAGGCTGGCAGTCTTCCAAGCACAAAGAGAACAGTGGGTCAACAGCATCCAGAGAACAGTGGTTAAGGGACATAGCCAGTTACAGTGCAAGGCATGTCAAGGTATCCAGGTGATTGTCAAAAAGACTTTTCAAGTAGAATCAGTTGATAGAACTTGGAAGCAGAAGAGTATTGAAGCTCAGGCAGATAATCATCAGCTTTTGTGGGTCCAAAAGCCTTTCAGTGGGAAGGTGTGATCAGAATCTGGACTAGGGGTCAAAATTTAGCCCAAAAATGAAAGTGTTCGAAATCACCTCAAAACAAACAGGTGTGTATCCCTCGTCGTTACAAACCCAACACACTTCAAATGGGGTCAAACAGACATCAGATGAGTGAGATATCGCGTTCTGTTCGATTTTCCAAACAGACAAAAAAAATTGCTGACTGTACAGTCTGTACAACTGATGTGGTAGGGGCCGTACAAATGATGTGACATGATCGTACGCTAAGGTGGTAGTTGATGACATGGCAATCATTTATTGGTAGATGTGGATGAATCATGTTTTGACACGTGGCATTTAATTGGCAAATGGGGTGGTGCCACGTGGCCCAGGCATGGGCTGCCACATGGCACTGTGATTTGGTTGTTTGTTTAAAAATATAGTGGAGTCCATGGGATTCGAACCCCAGACCTCCACACAACATGCGAAGTCTTGGAAAATGTTGAATTGCCAGTGCACCACAATATAGTTCTTATTATATATACCTTTTCATATATATTTAAAGTGGTTAGTGTTGTGGTTTGGGCGTGGGTCCGGGGCTAGGGATTAGCCCCAACCCCTGTTCACATGCACATAACCATATGACATCAAACAAAAATGCACACAGGATTTTCCAATGGTACTCCTCCATGCACCTGGACAATTTTTGTAGCCACGTCAAACCTTGCAAACATGCCCCTAATTTAGCGCTGGGACGTGGCCATATGGCCCCCCATGCACCCAACACCTCCGCCTTTGGGGGATTAGTTCGCTAATGGTGTGAAAAATTTGCACATTTCATAAGAACGATGCGTGTGCTAGGTTTAGGTAGGAGAAACGCCCTGAAGCTAGGTTACTCAAACACAGGTGCGTTTTAGCGAACCAGAGACAGCAAGCTTGAAGGAGGAAAATGGTAGGAGGCCTATCTTCTTCATTGTTTGGCCAAATAAGGTGCTGAAAAAACCCAACTAGGGGTTTTTGGATGTTCTGAATCCATTGGAACTATTTTCAAAGGCATTTGGAGACTTCTATTGTAGGTTTTACACCATTGAAGTTTCAGGGAGCTATAGGGATCTTAGGGACCCCATTGATGGAGGCCATGGTCATATGAGCCCAAGTCTGTTTTTTTGTGACTGAATAGTCATTTTTGACTAATGGTTATGCTTTGAACACATTGGGATAGGTTTCAGAGGCTTTTGAGGACTTTTATAGGTGTTTTTTCCACAAGGAAGTTCAGGGAGGCTCAAGGCCACATGTAGAAGAGGTCATGCCCGGATGAGCCATGGTCCGTTTTCATAGTTCTATTAGTCATTTTTGGGGTTTTTATGTATTCTGAACCCAATGGTACAGTCAGTAAATCCATTGGAGTTGAGAAGCAACTTCTAAAAGAATATTTGACAAACTAATCCCAGAGAGCCTAGTCCATTGATGGAGGCTCAAGGAGATGTAGCCCAGTTGAGGGTGAACTCCTTTATCATCTTGTTATTGTTGTGAGTTTGATGGTTATATTTTTTGCAATATATGTTTGTTGTGTATTTATTTAAAACACATATTTAACCTTACAAAGACATCACACATAAACATTTAAAAGAAGCATGAACTTGACACATAAAACCTCTTGCATAACTAAGACATTAAGCAAGGTCCCGAAGTTTATTTTAATCGAGTAGAGGGTGCTTGCATAGCATAACAAGTCAACCCTCTATTTTCAGATCAGTAGATGTTCTCCATTGACGCCACGACAACCTTTTGTCTACAGTTTTACAAAGTTCTTTCACCCTTGAAAACGTTGCCTGGTTTAGAGCCTACCCGAGGGGGTTGAGATCTTCCAGTTCACTTAAAGGTTTTTTTTGTTGCCACGAGTCCTACTAGAACAATGCACTTTCTCCATCTCGAATCTCCCAGAAGGCATGTTTTTGCACTAAATTTCTTTTTTTCCAGGTTGTGTTCCATATATTGGATCCCTGTATTTGGTCCTTGTGTCTAATTAGTTGGTCTGTTGGTGTGAGTGGAGCATACTTTTGTTTCCAGATATGCACCCATAAATTTTTTGGGGTATTCAGTCATTTCCACCACATTTTGGCCCCCATGACTTGGTTGAGTTTTCCTGGATCACGAAGACCCAACCCTCCCCTATTTTTGGGCTCACATAGCTTGTCCCATCCTACTAGCGCCCATTTCTTATTAGGTTGGTGCCCATGCCAAAGGAATTTTCGTTGAAGGTTCTTGATGGCTATGATGACCTACTTGGGCACTCCCAAGGATGTGAAGAGATAGGTAGGAAAAGTATGCAAAACTGATTTGAGCAGGATCAGTCTGGCTGCAATGTTGAGGGGCTGAAAGGTCCAGTTATTCAGCCTGTTAGAAATGGAAAGCAGCAGACTGTCCTAGGAGATTGATATTGTTGACGCACCGGTTAGGGGAATTACTAGGTAGTTGGATGGAAGGGATCTCTTGGGTATACCCAGGAGTTTGGAGATATGATTTTGGACCGCTATCGGAGTGTTGAAAAAGTAGAGTTTGGACTTGTCTAGGTTGAGGGTCATGCCTGAGGTCTCTGCGAAGTCAGAGAGGATGGATTTGATTTTGTGGGCATCTCCTATGGTTGGGGTGTTCAAGAGGAGCGTGTCATCCAAAAATTGACTATGCG
>JASDQU010816123.1:4628-27754 GCA_032191745.1 Picea mariana
ATTTTTGAAATATATATATATATATATATATATATATATATATATATATACCTTTTTTATAGTTTCTATATATATTCTTTTTTATACCTTTGGATGTTATTAGAGTTACTTTTTGGTATAGAATATAAAATAAAAGATACTTTCTCTTAAAATTGATTTTTGAAATAATTTGAATAACCCCTATAACTTTAAAAACTTTAGAAAATAAAATTGAAATAATTTAAATAACCCCTATAACTTTAAAAACTTTAGAAAATGAAATATGTTTTGGAATTTATTTTTTGATTTATAAAAATACTTCAACACCAAATGAAATATTTCATTTTTATCAAATAATCCTTGTAACTTTGATCTCACTTTCATAATATTCCATTTTATCAAATAATCCTTGAAATAATTTGAATAACCCTCTATAATCTTTGAATTGAAACCTTAGGAAATGAAATATATATTGAAATTTGGTTTTTTTACTTATAAAAGTACTTCAACACCAAATGGAATATTCCATTTTTATCAATAACCTTTTTATAGAA
Organism: Picea mariana; assembly: GCA_032191745.1. Classification (NCBI taxonomy): domain Eukaryota; kingdom Viridiplantae; phylum Streptophyta; class Pinopsida; order Pinales; family Pinaceae; genus Picea; species Picea mariana. The sequence goes on from JASDQU010816123.1 coordinate 5,162, forward strand.
ACCTTAGGAAATAAAATATTTTTTTTTACTTATAAAAATACTTCGACACCAAATAAAATATTAATTTTTATCAAATAATCCTAATAACTTTTATATCACTTTCCAAATATTCCTTTTTATGAAATAATCTTTGTAACTTTTATCACACTTTCATAATACTAAGTCTGTAACTTTTATCTCACTTTCATAATACTAAGTCGAACTTCAATACGGATTGATGTGGTTTCACTATTATTCACTGCAACATTCTTAATGTGCTGTACGAATAATTGATAATGTACGGTCACTATGGTATATTCACTCCAACCATTCTTAATGTGCTGTACGAATAATTGATAATGTACGGTCACTATGGTACGGATAGCACTATCATTAATATTTTAAATCATAGACTGTACGGACAGTGTACGCCAACAATTTCGGGAAGGGAGTGGTTTAACTAGGAACCAGTTTTTCAAATTTTGGAGTTATTTTTCTGTTTATTTTAAATTTCAATCAATCTAGAACTTTAATGGATTTTTTAAACAAGATTAGTTTAAAATGGGACAAAACCCTAAAAAAAGTTATGATTATGAATTATGAAGTACATAGAACTTTATAACTTTATTCATGCAAAATTCAGACTAAATCTGTCTGGATTCAGGCCCATCTGTTTGATTCCGAGTTAACCTACTCTTCGGGTAGTAGGGCAATGTCCGCATATTTGTACGGACGATCAATGACAGTGGCACGACAAAAATAGCAGTTGTTTGTACGGACGACAACTAAGCACAGAGGCAGAATTGGCAGTTGCGGTATGGATCGGTGGCTGTACGGAACAATGGCGGCCCTACAATTTGTTGGACCGCTGCAATTTGTACAACTGCTATGATTTTTTTGCAATTTAATGTGCGATTTGGACAGTGGTGAATGATAATTCAACAATGAACCGCAGCTCGGATTCTGCAACGGTGTGGAAGGTGACATGACTAACTGGAACTGTAGCAGAATTTCCTGATTATTATATTTTATTGGATATAATTTCCAAACATATCCCTGCGGATACCACTGTTAGACGCACGCTTTCCAGAATAGGGGCAATTTATATATATATATATATATATATTTCTGATGGCAATGAATGTGACGGCTCCTTTAGTTGCAGTGATTTTTTTTTGTGCGACAGTGATTTGTGCAACAACGATTTTTGTACTGGTTTCTTTTTTATATAATTATGTTTGTTACAATTTAATTGTTATATATTTTGTGGATTTTTTTAAGTAAATCATAAGATTGTATGGTAATAAATCATAAGATTGTATGGTAATAAATTTACCAAAAAGTTTTGGGATACTCCTTGATTTCTAGGAGTTGGTCTAAAATGAAGGTGAAATTGTACTGAGGTGATAGTGGTACATTTCTCCTCTTTTTGCCTTAAGTTAATACCTATATTAAAACTCTTCACAAAGGTGCTAAATCAGATAATAACAAAGTGAAAACTAGACATCACATGATCAAGTGTAATGCTCTATCTCTATGATAAGAAAGTATTGGTAACAGAGTGAAGACTAGATATCACATGATCAAGTGTAATGCTCTATATTTATAATATGATAAGAAAGTATACAATCCATCATCCATGATGATATGTTTCAAAACCTCTAACATACCATCATCCATATCATTTACAATCCATATAACTAAATGAACACCTTAGCCATCCAAAGCTCTTTGTGATGAAAATCACTAGGGTAGTGAAAAAAATTCACTATTAGAGGCCTCATGCAAAATGAGGGGTAATAGGGTTGATATAGTCATCATAGGGTTGATATCGGTGGCTGTACGGAACAATGGCGGCGGCCTTACATGTTGGACCGCTGCAATTTGTACAATTGCTATGATTTTTTTGTAATTTAATGTGCGATTTGGACAATGGTGAATGATAATTCAACAATGAACCGAAGCTCGGATTCTCCAATCGGTGTGGAAGGTGACATGACTAACTGGAACTGTAGCAGAATTTCCTGATTATTATATTTTTATTGGATATAATTTCCAAACATATCCCTGCGGATACCACTGTTAGACACACGCTTTCCAGAATAGGGGCAATTTATATATATATTTCTGATGGCAATGAATGTGACGGCTCCTTTAGTTGCAGTGATTTTTCTTTTGTGCGACAGTGATTTGTGCAAAACGATTTTGTATTGTTGCATATTTTTTTTATATATTTATGTTTGTTACAATTTAATTGTTATACATTTTGTTGATTCTCTGAAGTAAATCATAAGATTGTATGGTAATAAACTCACCAAGAAGTTTACTTAATCAAATAGGGATACCCCTTGACTTCTAGGAGTTGGCCTAAAGTGAAGGTGAAATTGTACTGAAGTGACAGTAGTGCATTTCCAGTCTTTTTGCCTCAAGTTAACACCTATATTGGGACTCTTCACAAAGGTGCTAGTTCAGGTGGTAACAGAGTGGAGACTAGACATCACATGATCAAGTGTAATGCTCTATCTCTATGATAAAAAAATATACAAAGCAATGCATCATCAAAACCTCTAACATACCATCATCCATATCATCAACAATCCATATAACTAAGTGAACACCTGAGCCATCCAAAGCTCTTTGTGATGAAAATCACGAGGGTAGTGAAAAAAATTCACTATTAGAGGCCTCATGCAAAATGAGGGGTAATAAGGTTGATATAGTCATCATCTCTGGCCTATGAATAGGGCAGCCCATCATCTAGATTCTAGCCACAAATCACCTCCTGCACTAGAAAATGCCTCTCCAAAGGTTGATGTAAAAACTCCAACAATCGCACTTCTTCGTTGTCATGCAAATCACTTGCTCTAGCAACAATGATTTAAAAGGAGGATCCAATATAAATCCGCAAAAAATTTGCTGTCCTTCTTTGCTGCCTTCTATTAGACCTTCCCGTAAAGCATGCCACAAAATTTCAGATATGGAAAACCAAATCAGCTCATGATTTAGGGCTTGATACCTTCATTTGGAAGGCTGAAAAATGTCACAATACATTGACAATTTTGTATGCTGCTGCCCCAAACACATTGCAGCCCTGAAAATACTTCCCCTTGCTAATTTTGCATGCATATAAAAGGTATGAGCTGAAGATATCCATGGCTGAAAAAATTCTGCATATGTAATGTTTTATGAAAATGCTCCTTATGTTGAAGGAATATCACCCATTGATGAGGACACATGGATGTTGATGAACAATAGAATATGCATCATAGACCTCAATGTTCTTTGGTTGTTCAAAATCGAATAAAATAGGATCTAAAATATCCTCTTCATGTTCCATGAAGTCGCTCCTGATGCTGATCGAGAATGGAAAGTGCAAATTCATACTTTTCTCCATCAATCTCTCACTATCCATGCCATAGATGGCATCTTCATGATTAAACCAACAATCTACGTCCCATCTATTTCTCCTATCACAAAAAGAGTGTCCACATCATCATCCTCTTGGCTGCCATGTTGTTTATCACATGAGCTCGTGGCAGTACTTGCAAATTCTTGTTCCTCAAGGTTTTCTCCATAAACTCTATTCTCTTCAAATCAATCAATGGATTCATCATTAAGCTCAAAATCTCGAAAAAGAGCATAACATGCATGTTTCAAGGAGACATAAATATTTATAATGGAGGCTGCAGAAAAGGAAGACACGCTTTTTTGTTCTTTCTATTTATATTTCTGTAGTTATGATGTTCTGAAAGTTTGCAACTTTGGCTTTCCTTGCATGTGATATGGCAATCTATGTTGTCAAGTTGTTTTTACATTTTTTTCATCTTCTATACATGCAAGGTACATGTTTGAATATATATAGAAATGACTCTTTTATTTTCTATTGTAAAATCCCCATTGGTATAATGTACACTAATTATGTGATTTTTTGCCTACAAACTCCGGGTTATTGGATGTTTAACCAGCTAATGCTCACTTTTGAGTTTCTGATGACTGGGTTTATTTTGTTAAAGCTATGCAGCTATATGCACGTCGCCACTTCTTGTTTCCTCCGCTGAGTATCAATGAGTATAACCATTGTGTAATGGCATTGGTATGCTGTGAAGCACAGGTATGCCTGAAATTTGAATAGCTTAACATGATTAAGTTGACTGGTAATTTCCATACAAACTTCTTATTTTCCAAGCAAGTATGATGTATTCTGATTTTGGTCCATAGTTGTTTCCAAAACCTATTTGGAGACTCATTATAGCTGTCTTGATGTAATCCCCTATATCTATTTTGAAAATATTTAAATATAGGTACAAACTAGTTCCAGCCATTTCTTTTGGCCATTAGTGGACATTAATATAATTTGATTTCTCTTTTCCATTGTGAAATTTTACCTTGTCTTCAATAAATGTCTATGAATTCAATTAAAATGCACTTAGTGGTTAAATTTATAAACTTTGAATTAATCTAGTTAGCCATTTTGTTATCTTATTTCTATGTATAGTTTGCTGCCAAACCTACGAATTTTTAAGAAACTAGACTAAGAATGTAATGTTTTAAGTGTTACACGTTTCTGGAATTTGTGCAAATTTTAACATTATCATTTTGTTTGATTCATGCAAATATGTTTTGTTGCTTTTAGCCAAATATCAATTTTCTTTGGGTTGTTTTTTTAACCATGGGGAAATCGGTAACACGTCGGTATTATCTGGGCCAGGCCCAGGTTCAAATCCGCCGGCTGCCACTATAAACCCAAGAGTATATCCAACAGCCTGCAAGCCAGATATACCAATAACTTGTGACTCAGCAAGAGCTGAGACGTCCCGGTGGGGGCTGCCTACCCTTTGAGCCTTATCACAACGGGCCTAAGTCTCGATGGGGTTTGATCCCTGGTGGGCTGGGTGAAAATCACCATCCCCCACCAATAGGCCCCAAGTCCTTGACTAATTTTCTTTGGGTTGTTACCAATGACAAGTGGATATGGCTGAGTGCCTTATGGAGTAGGACTTGCTACGGGTTATTTTAGGGTTAGTGTATGATAAGCTACAAGTAATGCTACCCCCTCACTTCTAGGGGTAACTAGAGGAGACTTTTTTCTCCATGATCCACATTTTAGATAGTTGATCCAATGATTTTATTCCAGATTCTCCATAGACAGTTCCCGTAGATTCCTTCCATTACATGATCAACTCAACTCACTCATATGACATGGTGCATTTACATACTTAGGTACATTGTTCTGACACTTCATATCGAGTGATAATGTTAATACTTGAGGCATGAAAATGGTGATCATGGGTTGATTTGGATAATGAATCATGATGCTTTGGAGTAATGTTTTTTGTCTTGTCTCTCCTTGGTGGTCATTATTATTTTCTAGTCAAACGTTGTCACTTTTGGGCAAAGTTGTACTACTGGGGGGCCTTAATGGCGGTAACGTGTCCATATCCCTTACCATAAATAACACATCCCATTTAGCACATATCCGTTGTCCTTTCTTTTGGGCTGGTTGTTACATGTATCCTGAAAAGGTTTGTGCTTTATAACCCCATGAAAAAAGGGGGCTTGGAAGCGCGAGGTTGATGCAACTTTAAAAAAAATATATATGGAAAGAGCAAAATCCCTAATTCAAAATGCGAGGCAAATAAACAAACAAGAAAAACAAAGTATTAAAAACCAAGAAAAGAAGAACCATGACCTCTACCCCCTCGCTAAGAGGCCATCACCCCAAGTTCTATGCAATGAATGCATATCTTATGAAAGGACTTCGCAAATCAAATGTCAAAATCCAAAAGAGGCTAAAGCTATAAAGAAAAAGACAAACCGGGGTTTGGAAAGACATAGTGCTGAGGATAGGGTACCTCATTGACTAAGTTCTCCCTCTACAAAGGCGCTCATGAGGATGAATATTATACATGGCCTTGCATGTCATTGACATCCACCCCATGAAGTAAACCCCAATGAAATAAACCCCAATTCATACTCCTTGATAGTTGCTGGGGACATACCTCTCGGTTTGAGTACTAGCACACCTAATAGGGGGTAATAATGACCCTCCCATACCTAGACTTCGAAAATTGTATAATTTTGTAAGCTAGTGTGAAGTTTGAAGAGGATATTCTGTGAGATCTATCTAATGGATTTTGTATTAACATGATTTACTTTATGTTGTGTTTGGATTGTGTACGTTGCCTTCGATCATCATGGTGCATCTTGGAACATAAGAGCCCCCTTTTTAGATGATGATTGCACATGCTTTGTTGACACTTGGATCCTTTGGAGGATGTTGAGGTGTTTCTACCCCACTTGTATGGAGATTGTCCCCCCTACCACTTCGGAGAGGCTATTTGGAAGTCCTAGGGGGACATTGGGGGTTTTGATCACATGGTTCCATTCATGTGACTCCCTACCACACATGAGCATGGCCTTGAGCTCTTGGATGATGGGATGTTTCATGCATGAGGATGATGGCTTTGTTGAATTTTAATGCATAGCTCAAGGACATGTAGTTTATTTCAATTTAGCATGAACTTGAACCATAAACAATGCAACAATACAATATACAATAGCTGCAGTAACCAAGGTCACAAGAAGAATAACCATGCACAAGAACACAAGAAGTAAACCCCAATCCATACAACTACCATTGCACATACTCCTTGATGGGTTCTCGAGGACATACTCTTGGTTTGGGTACTAGCACACCTAATAGGGGGTAATAATGACCCTCCCATACCTAGACTTGGCAAATTGTATAATTTTGTAATCTAGTGTGAAGTTTGAAGAGGATATTCTGTGAAATCTATCTAATGGTTTTTGTATTAACATGACTCACTTTATATGTTGTGTTTGGATTGTGTACCTTGCCTCCGGTCTTCATGATGCATCTTGGACCACATGAACCCCCTCTTCAAATGTTGATTGCACATGTTTTGTTGACACTTGGATCCTTTGGTGGATGTTGAGGGGCTGCTACCCCACTTGTATGGAGGCCCTCCCCACTACTTCAGAGAAGTCATTTGGTAGTCCTAGGAGGATGTTGGGGGTTTCGATCACATGGCTCCATTCATGAGACTCCTTAGCACGCATGGCCCTGATCTTGAGCTCATTGATGATGGGACATTCCATGCACGAGGATGATGGCTTGATGGGACGTTTTACCTTTTATGGAGGACGTTGGACCGTTTCTTGAGGACGTTGCACTTGGAGAGATGATGTGACACCTTTCCATGGATGATAGCACCATTTGATGATGGGACGTTGCACTTTTTGATGATGGGGCACCTTGAAGTGACGTTTGGGGCTTCTTGGTGATGGTATGACACCTTTTGATGAGATATCACACCCCTTGGAGGCACGGGGCACCTTGATGTGAGGTTTTAGGGCTTCTTGGCACCTTTTGATGAGATGTCACACCCTTTGGATGAATAGGCACCTCTTGAGATGAAAAATTGCACCCTTTCATGACAACTTTTCACTTAGATTTCTCATATAAATAGAGAATCATTTCTCATTTTTTAAATCATTGCTACTTGTGGAGATTTATCACTTGTCTACTTCTACGTGTTCTCTTTCATGAAGAATGCTATTGATGGTTAATTAGGGTGACTTTTTTGGGAGCTATGTTTGTGGATCTTCTATTACTTGGATGACATGGAAATTAGGGTTTTGATGGATGAGAGATGTGTTGAGTAAGTATTCTCTTGTCATCTTATGGTTTTGTTTAATAATGCATCTTTAGATTGATGTTGTTTCTCTAGTGGTGGTTCTTCATCCTCTTGGATAATTTTTGAACAAATCCTTCTTGTAAAAACCCTTGGAATGTTTTCTAGTGGAAGAATCTTCCTTTACATCATCTCACACTATTTTAGGAGGATTTCCTAGGGTTAGTAGTGGACAACCTCTAAGCCTCAACCTAAAATAATCCACTTCATTCTCCCAAAGAAGAATCTCTTTTTGAATCCATATGCCAAAAATAGTAGGCACTAGTCTTGTTCTCCATAATAGTCAATCATTATTGCTGAATTTTACTATTTTAGGGTTAAGGTTAGGGTTTATTTGCTGCAAAATTTCATTTTCATCCATAAAAACCAAGACGTTTAGGGTGTTTAGGCATACTATTGACCCAAACTGCTTTGTTGAAACCCTAATTTAATATTCTTAATTGTTATTACGACCATCTAAGGCAAAAGTCTAGGGTTTTAGGGCTGATTTTACTGTTTAATTTTCTGGTTTTGTTGGTAAGAAAAACCCTAATTTAAATTAATATTTAGCCCTATAATTTGCTGGATCATTTCATGATCAAAGGGATATCATCTACTATTGAAAATTGATTGTTTTACAGTTTTACCATTGTCATAATTTTGCTACTGCTGAAAATTGACTGTTTATTGCTGTCATAAATTTTACTACTGCAGAAAATTACATGTTTCAGTGCTGATATAAATCTCTATTCTAATAGAGATCATTTATTTTGCTACTGTAATAATTTTCTCTACTGCTGTTATTACTTACTTTACTGCTGTTATTTCATATATTAGTTACAAGTTTTATTTTAGCCTTAGACCTTTTCTTATTTCTATTGTTTTGAGACCCTACTGAACTTATACTTGACTTGGAAAGCCTCTCTATTTGGCTTGAGCCCTCAAAACTTTAAAATCTGGAAATTGTTTTTATCCACCAGCTCTCTACTATTTTGCCTATCCTCATTTTGGTGGTAGTGTGAGTAGTCACCCCAGGGGGCCCTAAACTTGATTGTGTCTTTCTTAGTGATTCTTGGAGGCTATTGGGGAACCCTCCCTTGTGTTCGATACTATTTCTTCACTATAGAGAGGGAAGTTCTTGCTTAGGGGACAGTGGTGAGTCGTGACATCTTCCATGTTCCACTAGTCTTAGTGCCTTGTGGTGGCTCTGCATTTGGTGCTAGATTGTGTTGCAACAAGTAATAAATAGGGTGTTACATATGAATAAAAAATGCACAGCCACTCACAAATATCTTCAATATTCTCCACAGTCATGAGATTCAGAATGCCGTTAAATGAACATAGAAAGGAAGTAGAAATACATGCACAATCTAATTACATGCACATATATAGAATCTAGATACAATCATATATAGTAGCATAAAAAATGAAATATGCCCTCTAATGATAGCATGTATAGACGAGGATCATATCTTGGGAACTCAATAGGGTATTGTGTACCAATGGTAATAAGAGTCTTTGAGGATGATCAGCCCTTGGCATCTACCACATGTGTCTATATGCTATGTAATTGATGCTGGAAAGTTGGGCAGTTGCAACTGTGGACACAACTCCTTGCCAACACTTAGTTGCACAATATATAAAGACATTACTTGATAACTTTACATTAAAGTTTAAAACACATAAATATATAATCCCTTTTTTATTGGAATAACACTTTTAATGTTTTATGCATTTGATGTGCGCTGTTTGATGCATTTGTTTCAAACTTTTTCTTTTTGATGTTTTTTTGTTAGAATGTGCTTTCATACTAGAAAATGACAATAAATTTTTTGAAACAATCTGTAATTCGGGTTTTTAGGTCACTATCGTGAAGAATTAACTGGTTTTCTAATAATTTTGGCTCTAAATTAATTTGTGCATTTTGATTAGTATTCTTCATTGCTGATGAATTATTAGGGTACTACTAATTTTATACATTGTGTTTTGCAGGATACATTACTTAAAGAACTACTCAAGGATGACTTTTTGTCAGAAGAAGAAAGGTTAAAATGTTAACTTGTTTAGTGGCAGTCTTGTATGTTAGCTAATATCTTGAAAAGGAAAAGGCATTCTATTTCAAATTAGCATATGCCAATTATGTATTAAAATCAGACTCTAGTTTAGTGTGAACTAGAAAACAAGATATTGGTGTAACTTGTGCGTAAAGAAGATTCATAAGTACATCACAAAACCCCCTTAAGCCATAGATTAACAAGTCTTATTGTGGTAAAGTTACAACTCTAGAGACCACTAACACATTTCAAAGCCCCAGTGTATTTGATATCATGGCTATGAAGTGAACGCTCTAACACACCTGTGGTGTTATATTTGTAGAGTGAACCTTGCAGGGCATCTTGTAGTATAAGAGTTGCAGTCCAAAGAATACATGATATATCATTAGAAAACATACAAGTTAGCATAATTGGCTAGTATACTCGAAACCCTAAGGTATTAGGCATAAGGATACCCAACACCAAACAACCCTTAGGTAGCAACAACTCAACCTAGATGTGCCATTTGACATCCATCTACCGATGCCTGTTGGGACAAGGTCTCACTAATTTATGCATCCAACCAACTTATGACATAGCATCACAATACCTCGATCTAAAGAGTTATTAAGAAAACACCTCCCTTGCTCAAGTCTATTGGTATTGGAGATAATAAAATTGCATGGCCATATCATTAATACCTTTGCTATTTTAGGTTTGTAGGTTTTAATTTTGTAGCTCATAAGGTGTCTCAACATAGGCCTAAGTGTCCAAGGCATGCTGATGGACATTAATTAATACCCAAATCAGCATTTTAATTATATCATAAGTTTTGACTTAGGAAAAGCATAAAAATCATGTAAATGATTTTTATTGGGTTTTCACTCAAATTTCTAAAGTATTTGGCATTGGAAATTAATTTCCATTTAAAGTGAATTTTTGGAGTCTTCTAGGAGATTCATGAGAAAAGGGAAAATAGTGATAAAAGGAGGCTGAGGGTGAGGACACAAGACACATTTGAGTTGAGAAGTGAAAGAGGGCGCTTTGGTTGAGGAAGAGGGAAAGGTTGCAGTTGAGAGTAAGGGCGACTTGGTAGTAGAGATTGAGGGTCAAGTGCAAGGCGTACCATAGTTTTTAAAACCGGAACCAAACATCAAACCGGTCACCTATCAACTCGGACATCGAACTGGAACTGGATCAAACCGGACCGGTTTGATTTCAGTGACTCGGTTCAATAAAAAATACGTTAAATAATTAATTTTTAATGAAATTTTTTATTTTAAAGCTCTCAAACCATAATTCCAAACCATTAGAGAGAAAATATGCAAAGTTTGATACAATGTAAGGGTGTATACATCAAAATGGAACTGAGTGCAATACATATCAACAACAAAATACATAATTGGTGAGGCTCTAAATGGCCTCTACAGTCCATAAAACATGCAAAAACTACAATCTACTAGTCTACTACATATCATTGATCAACATGATCTATCATCAAACTCATCACCACTGTGCTAGGAATGGAATCATCATCAACAACTATGCCAGCTACAAAATCATCCTCTGACTCAGAGTCTTCAGGCTCCTCGTTCTCCTCAGGGACATCTTCCATTGCAATAGATGAAGTCGTAGACAGACTGATATGTGAGATGTGAGGGTCGGGAGATGTATATGTAGTTGGTGTGTAGGGTTAGGAGTTAGATTGGGTTTTAGAATTGTTTATTTTTTTTAGTCCGTGGGGGGGTCTGACATTTGACCGGCGAGTCAGGCATGGAACCGACCGATTCGACCGGTTTGGTATCGAACCGAATTCAACTCGATCGGTTCGATAACAAACTGGGCATTGGTTCTATTCAATTCGCCCAGGTATCCAACCATCCGGTTTGGCGGTTGGATAACAACCCGCCTCGGTTTTAAAAACTAGGGGCCGTACCAACAACAAGGATAGGCCGTACTTTAGCAGCAACAGAGACTGAGCTAGGGGGCCGTACAACAACTAGGAAGAGGGCTGTACAAGGCCGAAATCAAGCAGGCCATACACGTCGAGATTTTCTGGGCCGTGTTGGTTGGGCCGTACAGGTAGAAAAGAGCTGGGTCGTACAACCAAGAAGAGGGCATTTTGTTGGAAGAAAATTTCCTGTAAGAAATTTCTGTTTTAATTGCTGTTGTAAAATTAATTTCTCTAAAGCCAATAAAGTCCCTCTTTGCTGGTTTTCCCCACACTTAGGTTTCGAGGGTAATTTATGTTGGATGCGTTTTTTATGTGCTTGGTTTCTTATGCTTCTGTTGTTCAAATTAGTGGTTAAAACTCAGCTGTAAATTTTCTACATAGTTTGTAGAACTTATATCAACAGTGAATTAAATTCCGAGTAGTTAAATTATTGGCATAAAATTTCTGTTGCTAGGTTTAAAAATTAACATGGTATTAGAGCTCAACCTCTTAATACAAAGAAGCCAAGTCGATTTCAGATGAACTAGAAGTACAAAGTAGTAGAGAGGTCGAACTGTCAAGTAGGGCATGTGAGCTAGGGCAATAGATAAGATGGCTAATGCAGGATTGAGGTTTGAGGATAGATTGTGTTGACCGCCTATCCAGCTAGGGGTCAACTCATGTGCCATGAAGTGTTCATCTATGTAGAAGACAGTTATGGTTCTACTTGGGTATCTGATACCCCAACACTTAAATTTTTGTAATCGAAATTTCTGCACCCCTGCGTGGGTTAATAATGTAATAAGTCTGCATGGATCATAGTTAGGTCAGGTACCTTGGGTGTTGTCATCAGGGGAGTTCCTTTCATCGAGGGTTTTTTATCCTCAGGTTGTCGACCAGACAAGCTCCTGGCCGACTTCCCTTGAGTTTTTCCCTCCATTGACTTCCTCCAAAGTGGTGGAAGGCGCTATGGTGGTCTCATTCATTTGGTAACCTTTTAGGAATATTGTAAATGACCATGTCAGACAGTGTCTAAAGTTTCGCGGAATTTCGTCAAGTCTAGATAGGTTTTTTTTAATTAATTAAATTTTTAATAATTTAATTAATTAATTATTTTTTGAGCTTATATTGTAAAAACTTCGTCTTGGGGATTTTGATAGGGGTATTTGTGCTCAAAAGAAATGGAATAGCACCCCCTACACCCATAGACCAAGTTTCAGCTCAGTCGGGCAAGTTTTGCTATGTCTTAGCCCACTCAGAGTCAGTTAGAGTCAAAAACAACAATTTTAATTGCTAAAATGACATTAGTAAAATATCCAAAATCATTGTAATTATGAGTTAGTGAGTGAGTGTAAGGTGGAAAGTGGCAAGTTAGACCCTACTAACCTACCCAAACCCATCCTAACCTTTTCCCAACTTAATTCAACCTCTTAATTCACTTTTTTCACTTTCTAATTTTTGCCCTAAGGGGAAAAACGACCCATAACTAACTAAATCCCCCAAATCTCTCCCTAGAAAGCTGAAAGGACACTCCACACATGTGGAGCGCCCCCCTAGACCTACCAAAACCCTAACCATGCACAAAAACCTAACTCTATACCTAACTAGACTCTAACTAAGCTCACGCCCTCTTAGTGGTGCGCCCCCTTTGGTGGATGCACTCTCCCCTCACTCTAAACCTAACCCCACTTGCTATTCCAAGCAAGTGGGCCCTCCTCTAATGCCAAGTGCGCCCCTTCTAAGCCTTTACCTCATCCCAAAACAAGATCTAACCTTACACTTCATCAATCTCTCTCCTAAAACCCTAAGTGGGGCGCCCCTCTCTTAGAGATTGATGCATTTGCTCAAGTTCTAACACTTGGCACTCATCTAAACCCTTTCTCTTGACCTCTAGAGGTATAAAGAGAAGCCTTCCCCTCACTTTTTCCTTACCATTCTTTGAGCTACTGTTATGCTACCGAAATCTTGCCATCTTCTTGCTTCTTGCCAACTTCCACTCACTCATTGCTCTTGGGATTTTTGGAGCAATTAGTTGCCCAATCTTCTCACATTTTTGGATGCAATAAAGAAAGCTTTGGAGGACATTTTGGATTTCTAAGATTAGTCTTGTGATCAAAATCATACGAGGTGATCTTGTTCCTTTCTCATTTTGTGATTTATATGTAAGCATTCTTTGGTAAATTAGTTTATTGAGGTAAATCAAATATACATTAGTGTTGATGATTTATGTATTGATTGATTAGATTGGATCATGAATTGGTTCATATTTTTAATACTAATCATCATACTATGCTGCTATAGATCTACATTGTGTTTGAGTTGCAGGTTTGTCTCACAGGTTAGGGTTTGGAAGAGACTTTAGAGCAGATTTCAACCTTGGCTTGCTCAAACTCCAAGCTGTTTCTTTACATCTGATTTATTGTTATCATTCCATATCATTTTCTGTAGCTTTCTAACTCTTAGATAGGTCAAAAAAATAAATTTCTATATCATATCTCTTTGATGGAAATTTTCTGTGTATACACAGAAATTTCTGTGACTTATTTTGGTGTTTTTGCAGCATTTCCAGCAAGCTTTGGCTTGCTGTTTTTGCAGGACAACGATATATTTTGAAGGTACAAGCTGCATACAACACCTAGGAGGCTTCCAAACACATCTTTCTTTGGTTTGGGTAACATCTCTCCTCTTTTCTCTTTCCTCTTCTAAATTTTCTGCAATTTTTCCTAAGCTTTTGGGATCCTAAAATTAAATCTAACTTAGAGTAGTTATTCTTTCGTTCATATAACTTAGATTAGCTTCTATTTCATTCATTTATTGTTGTATAAATCAGCTACCCTCTTTGGCCAATATCGGGAGGCTTGCCGCCAGCTTGGCCATAGTAGTGGTGTTTCATTTTAAGTTCTTTCATTTTTGTCCATAAAATAAACCTAATGTTTGTTAGCAATGCTAAGATAGTTCTTGCCTGAGGAGCAAGCCGGCAGCCTAGCTGACATTCTCTCTCTCCGGATCTCCGAAGCTATGAGAACGAAGCTTCAAAGCCCTCCTTTTCTGTGCAAGTTTATCTTGGTGGTGTTAACCTCACTTGCCGGCACCTTGGGGGAGTCATCCCCAAAATCGCCTTGGCCTTTAAGGAAATTAACTTGTGATGGTCTCTATGCTTTAGAAGTTGTTATATCTTAGATAGCTCTCTTTCACAAGTCATTAATCTTTCATATGCTCTTGTTTTTCATGATTAATGGTTAGATAACTTGGATATGTGGTTAATGTTTTAGATCTGTTGCTTTTGAGTTATTTAGCTAACCTTTAAAAGCATATGAAGTCATAATTGTTTAGATCTCTCATCTTTTGCTAAGTTCCTTTGTCTTTTAGAGCTATTTCACTTTCAATACTTAGCATAGCATATGTGATATTGGTTAAAGTTGTAGAGCACATCTTAAAAGCCATTCTTAGCTCACGGCCTAGCCATCTTTGGCTCACGGCCTAGTCCATTTGTGAGGCGTTTTGCACCTTTTTGCTCACGGCCTTGCCTTTGTTTTAAAGCACCCACGTTTCACACACTTGCTCACACACATATGGTTTGATGCTTCATTTGTTCAACACATAATTGCTCACGGCCTACCTCACATTGCTCACGGCCTTGCTTATGTTTTTAATACACACACACTTTGCACATATGTGGTTTATGTTTATGGTTTAATTGCTCATGGTTTAACTCACATATGCTCACGGCCTAGCACATTTTTGCTTACATTTACTTGCTAGCATATCACACAATCTTTAAATGGTTTAATGCTTCACTTGTTTAATCCTTAAGTGCTCACGGCCTACTCTTGGTTTATCACACACCTTGACACATACATATGATATAACACTTATGGTTTGGATGTGAATGGTTTAGTACTTTTGCTCACGGCCTAATTTATCTTTTAAAGCTCTCACATCTTAACACATTGCAAGCATCTCTTACATCACCTTTCACATGTTTATGGTTTGAATCATTTAAGTGCTTTAAATCTTATCTCTCAAGTAACATTACATGTGATGGTTTATGGTTTTATGCTTAATATCTTTTGAAGGTCCTTTCATGTGATGGTTATCTAAATGGTTTAAACGTTGTGCTATCATTTCCTTTTATCTTTACATGTTGATGGTGATATAAGCCTTCTTTTTTAAGCATTCGTTTTACACACTTTTGCTCACGGCCTTACGCTAAAAAACTAAAATAAAAGTGCCTAAAACTTGTTAAAATACACCCAACACATCTTAAAGACCCACCCGGGGGTCCTAACAACACTTAGCAACATTCTAGGGGTCTTTTTCATCTCTTTCCATCATCTAAAACGAGTAAGAGGGACAGTCTAGGGGGAAGTGGCGGTGGACCATCTCGTGATTTCGTTGGGGAGATCCCCTCTCAGACTACTTCTTATTGTGGTGAAGTGACGGGCTGACCTTGGAAGCTAGGCTGGGGACTCATAGCCCCAGTATCTTGAGCACCGGGCAGTTATTTGGTGGAATCAGAAGTTGAGACACACATCTAGCTTAGGGGGGTGGGAAAATTAAAATCTTTAAGAAAGTACACTAGTTGCATAGATCACTTGTGTTTGTTTGGGGGGAAGTAGATGTATCAATAGGCAAACTTAACTTGTGATTACCTTATTGCTATATCTATTTACTTGCAACTACTTGTCTTTATCTTTTCATGGTGGTGTGATTTTTGATTATTATCTTGAATTATCTTGTTGATCAATCTTTGTTGTGGTGTGAGTCAAGGAAGTTTTGAGCATCCCACTTGGGGAGGCATTACTTCTCTTGATTCTTGAGTGCTTGTGTGATTGTGGCCAGTGAAGGCAGTCCAATAGAGTAAGTGCTATTGGGGCATGCTTGGCAAACTTTGAACACTTACATTGTTGTATATTGCATTTGATTTGTATATCTTTTGTATATCTTGTAATTATTGTAACACTTTGTAATCATTTGTGAGTAATTCTAATCTTGGGGTTTGGGTAGTTTGATTGATTAAATTGCAAAACTTTTTGTAACGAACCACCCTTACACATAGTTGACCCCATTGCCCAACCTTAGGCACTAGTCCTTAGTTGACTTAGGGAAAGGGCTGACTTCGCATTTAGACTTAGACTTGAACTTGCATTGCTGCTTGTCATATTAGGCTAGTTTTCCCCTTTGGCCTATAATCAATTGAAACTAACTCCTAGAACATTGTAATTAAAATTAACTTAGTAACTAGGGACTACCCCCCTTGGCTTCCCTAGGAGTAAGCCTAGAAGGAAGAAGTTTCTAGTCAAGGTGACAGTGTGGGCTGGGACTTAGACATTGTGTCTCCGAGGGCACACTAAGTGAGTAGGACTTAACTCACGTTTGCAAGTGTGCATTAGGACGACAACAGACTGGATGGAGCTTCTAACTTTAGTCTATGGAGAGAGAGCATTGCTCTAGTGCTGGAGGAGCAGGGGTTATGGGAGTTTGCTGGAGGGACAACAATACTTGCAACAAATCCAACACAACAACCAACTCATCTCATAAAGGATGTGAAGGCAAGAAGAATCATCATTGATGGAGTGAAGGACCACATCATTCCTCATCTTTTAGGAAAGAAGACAACCAAGGATATGTGGGAAGCATTGACCAAATTGTACCAGTCAGATAACCAAAGCAGAAAAATGTTGCTCAGAAAGAAACTTTGGAGCACAAAGATGGTCAGGGGAGATTCTGTTGCAACCTACCTCACCAAGTTCACTCAGATTAGAGATGAGTTGGCAACAATTGGGGAGACCGGTGGATGAGATTGAGCTGGTGAGGACAACGTTGAATGGATTCATCAAGCAGTGGGACATGTTTGTCCGAAGAGTGGTAGCACAGGAGAAGCTTCCTGACTGGGAGAGGTTGTGGGATGATTTTACTCAGGAGGAGCTGGGAGTTGGGTCTTCATAGGCCAATCAGCCAAAATTTGAGGATGAAGAGAACCTTGCTCTAGCAAGCAAGGGAAATTTCAGAGGGAAGAAGGGCCCTAATGGGGGTCATACCTCAAAGAGAGAGAAGAGGGAGGATTTCAACAAAATTAAATGTTTTGCTTGTCACAAACCAAAACACTTTTCTAGCCTAAGTCACCTGACACAGGGACACGAGACATGAAAGACACAGAAATACGAGTATCCGACATGTGCATGGCGACCCCTGGAAACATGACACGGAGGACACGTTATATATATATATATATATATATATATATATATATATATATATATAGATAGATAGATAGATATTAAAAATTTAAATTATGAATTACACATACAAAAATGAAATAATTAAACTGTAAACATGTACATGATGATGATACAAATTCAATCATACAACTAGTAATAACTTAGTAACTACTAAGCTACTAACTTACTAACATAAATGATGACATTGCCGACTCAACAGTGTTGTCCAAACTCATATCATCAGGAAACACATCCCACATCTTTGTCTTTCTTTACAACCACTCTTCTCTCTGCCCAGTGCCCGCATATAAGACAGAGGTTGGTGTGCACATACACCACTAAGTCACTTGGCACAATGACAAAGAGAAGAGTTCAACATAAGAGTTTATACTTGAGTGAAGGGTACATTTTTACTGGGGTTGTGACAGAAGAGTTAAACAATCAATGCCACCAACATCGAGGTACGTAAAGGGCTTGGTGCCCTTGATTAAATGCCAGTTCTATACCGTCATACATGATAGAATCCAGTGGAAACATTGTAATCCTTCCAATCTTGAAATCTTGAAAACCGTTAAGTTTGCTGAATTTTGAATGGGACCTAAAATTCTACTTTCTCCATATGAAGTCCAATGAGATTGGAACCACTCTCAAAAACCCTGAAACAATTAACTATAATGTTAAAAATTTAAGTGAAAGGATGAAAATGAAAGATAAAGGAGAATGCCACTTTTACTTTAAGAATTTAGTATTACCATTAATTACTAGGGTGGGTGAAATGGAGGGGGTGGGAACCTCTTTAAATAGCATTAGTATGGACAAATAACCCTTAGCTACACACCGAAACACCTCACAATTGCAACTTGCATGAGAAAACATGAGCTAGGGTCCTTTTCTGAGTAGGACACATGCCCTGTTTTCAGGACATGCGTGTCCTGTGAACATGACATGTTCTAAACAAGTGTCGGACATGAATTGTGTCCGACATGCTGGACACGCGACACGACGAAGGTTTGGACGTGTCATGTGACTTAGTTGCCAGCCAATGCCCAAACAAAAAGAAGGGAAGCAAGAAGTCAGAGATGGCAGCTTCAACTTCAACAAAAGTTGATGAGTTTGCAACTAGATTTGAGAGTGAGTTTTCACTCATAGCATTTCTTTCGAGTTCAACCAGCAACAGAGTCTAGTACATAGACATTGGTGCCTCTAGTTACATGACTGGAGTGTGAGATTACTTCTCCAGCTTGAAGGAGGAGGAGATGGACCTTGTTATTGAGATAGGCAATACTGCCAAGTTTCGGGCAACAGGCCATGGGACAGTGACATTTCAGAGGGAGTTCGAGAAGCCATTGATGGTGAGAGATGTACTATATGTTCCAGGGGTGACGAAGAACTTGATATCAAATTCAACCTTGCAGGACAAGGACTATGTGGTCTCATTTTAGGATGGGAGAGTATACATATGACCCAAAGACTCCATGACTGCTAAAGTGATTGGAGTTAGGAGAGAGAAGCTGTACAAGCTTAAGTTTGAGCCAGCCTGAGCATTGGTGAGCAACGCATGTGACATGGCAGAGTTGTGGCATAGGAGGATGCCGCATTTGCATTATGGAGCACTTAAAGTGCTCAAGGAGATAATGACAGGCCTTCCAGATTTCAACACAGAGCATCATGAGGTATGCAAGGGATGTGCTATGGGGAAGTACACCAATACAACTTTCGCAAATGGTGACAATAGGACAGGAGGCATTCTTGACTTGATACACTTAGACGTATGTGGGCCCATGTCATTAATATCTTTGAGTGGGTATGAGTATTATGTCACCTTCATCGATGACCATTCTAGGAAGACCTGGATCTATTTCATGAAGACCAAGTGTTGCCGTCCTTATACACACTTGCTAACGTGAGCTAAGTCCAACTCACTTAGTGTGTCCTCGGAGACACAATGTCTAGGTTCCAAGTCCACACTGTCACCTTGACTGGAACCTCTTCCTTCTAGGCTTACTCCTAGGGAAGCCAAGGGGGGTTGTCCCTAGTTACTAGATTAATTTTAGTGTTAAAGTTCTAGGAGTTAGTTTTAATTTGTTAAAAGGCTAAAGGGAAAACTAGCTTAAGATGTTCAAGCAGCAATGCAAGTGCAAGTCTATTCTAAATGTAAGTCAGCCCTTTCCCTAAGTCAACTAAGACTAGTGCCTAAGGTTGGGCAATGGGGTCAACTAAGTTTGAGGGTGGTTGATTACAAAAGTTTACAAATTAAACAAGTTAAATTACCCACAAACCCAAAGTTATGATTACTTACAAAAGAATACTAAGTGTTACAAATGTTTACACCATTTACAAAGATACAACAAGATACAAAAGATACAAAGAGTTGTAAGTGAAACACACAAGAGCCAAGCATGCCCCAATAACACTTACTCTATTGGACCGCCTTCACTGGCAACCACACAAAAAACACTCAAGAATCTAAGAAAGAGATGCCTCCCCAAGTGGGATACTCAACCTTTCTTGATTCACACCACAACAAGTAATTTAACAAGATATCCAATGTTATACTCAAGTGTTCACATAGACATAAGAAATATAAACCAATAAGTTGCAATAAAGATAGATTAAACAATGAGATTATCACCAATGATGTGTTCCTATCAATACATCTAATCCCCCCAACATACAAAGGTGATCTATGCAACTAAGTGTTTAGAGAGTTGCTTAAAGATTTATTAAATTTTATTTCCCTTCCCCCAAAACTATGTTTGTGCTTTGAACCCCTCCTCCCTTGGCCAAATGACTGCCGGGTGCTCAAGATAGTAAGGCAAACGAGGCCCACCCTAGCCTCCTAGGTCAGCCCTGACACTAAGAGTACTTCCCGAAAAGGATCTCCCCTACAAAATCATGAGAACGGTCCCCCGCCTCTTCCTTCCGTTGTTTTCCTCAAACCCGTTTTAGATGGTGGAGATGGCTGTAAAAAACCCCTAAAATGTTGTCTAAGTGTTATTATGACCCGCGGGCGGGTCTTTTAATGTGTTGGGTGAATTTTAGAAGTGTTTTAGTGCTTCAAAATTTAGCGTTTAAGGGTATGGCCGAAATGAAAAAGCTCACAAAAGATGCTTGCAAGATTGAAACTAAAGAGCATTTACCATATCAAACTTAAGTGGAAAAGATACAAGAGATATGTCACTTAGTTATTAACCATTCCACATAAAGATTGCAAGTTAAATGTGAGATTTAAGCAAGGACAACTTGCCACATATAACAGAAAATTAAACTTGCTTGAAAAGAAAATTTAAGTTATGTATGTGAGAAAATAACCATGAAGCAAGATAACTTAAACTTAAAGAGATTGCTTAAAGTATGAATTTGAATTGAAATGCCTTAAACCATAAGATAATGCCACATAAAGGAAAAGATCATTAGACATATGTGAGCATCACATCAACATTATAGATATTTAACTTTAAACCAAAATGAGAGAGTGTGAAGAGATCTTATGATTCAAGATTACTTATCACAATGAGAGTTAATCACTAAAGTGAAATGTGTTTTAGGAAGCAAAGATTAACAATATAGTGATTAAGATGTTATAGCCACAAGATTAGATCACCTATGCTTAGTAAATGAAATGATGAACAACTTATGAAACCAATAGATCTAGCATTTAAAATATATCACAAGTTATTATGAATCAAAGCATGAGAACTAAACTTGCATGAAAAGAAATTAAGTGTGAGTTAATCATATGCTTGAAAGAGGGAAAGTAAAGTAACTTATGATAGCAAATAGCTTAAGCACTTAAGATGTGTCACAAGTTATTAACTATGAACAATAAGATCAAAGCATATGAAATGAGCTCAATGGAAAGAAAATATATTTGATGACTTATCTAGATTATTGAATCATTAAAGAGCATAAAGACATCAAATAAAGATAATTTTCCTTTATGCCGTGCGGTTTTGGGGATTACTCTTCCAAGGTGCCGGTCATGAAATTATTATTTAGATTTAAAAAATAACTTAATGAAAATATGAAATCACCTACAATGGCCAAGGTGGAGGCAAGCCTTCCTTTATTGGCCAAAGAGGGTTATCTAAGCTACAACAAATTAATGAAATGAAAGAAAATGTAAACTATCAATCATATGGACAAAGAATAAACTAACCTAAAGATAAAATAAACTAATCTAATCTAGCTTGTGATTAAGGATCCAAAAGAATGAAGAAAATGTGGAAGAAAGCTTAGAATTTGAGAGAGAGAAAGTGAGAAAGTGTTACCCAACCAAAGAGTAGTTTGTTGGGAAGTCTTCTAGGTGTTTTTGGGCAGCATATCCCTTTAGATCTGTCACTAACCTGCAAAAAACAACAAGCAAAAGCTTGCTGGAAATGCTGCAAAACACACCAAACTTGTCAAAAAAAATTTCTGTTTTTACACAGAAATTTTTACATACAAAAATCAGAAATATAAATTTGATATTTTGACCTATCTAAAAGATTGTTAGTTACAGAAAATAAAGTGGAATGACAGCAATATATCAGATCCAAAAGAAAAGGCAAGGAGTTTATGCAAGCTATGGCTGGAAACTGCTCTAAAGTCTCTTCCAAACCAAAACCTGTGAAGCAAATCTGCACACTAAACACAATGTGAGTTCATAGCAGCATAGTATGAGGATTAGTATAGCAATAATGAACTAATTCAAAACCCTATCTAATCAACATACATAGATCATCAACACTAAT
>JASDQU010816123.1:31922-50706 GCA_032191745.1 Picea mariana
TCCCACATGTGCTCAAATCTCAAAAGATATGGGATCAATCAAATCCCAATCAAGTGTATCTTGTCCCCTTTGACCTCTTGATTGACTTTGCCATTACTTTCTCTCCAAAATTGTCCCCCTTTATTCTTTTTTTATTTTGACTTGGCTGATTTTATTGAATTAAAATGCCTTTTTTGGGTTTTTGAAGGTAAAATCAAAATTTAGTGATAAAAATCACTAATTTTACCCAAGTAAGTGGGTAATTAGGTAACATGGGTGCTCTAGGTCCAAAAACAAGCATCCCCATGGCCTATTTGGTGCCCAAATACCACTTTTTTAATGTATCTTTATTTTTTAATTAAAAATTGCCGAATTCTGGCAATTTTTTAATTAACTGAAAAAATTAAAAAATCCTAGGGGGGACTTAGTACATTTCCATAAGACTCTAGGAGGATGTTTGGCATGGTAATATACATCAGACACTAGGCTTAGATCCATGCTCAAGCCCCAACCATGAGCATATACTCCAACTCTGGAGGATTGAGTGAAAAAACTCATAAATTATAAATCGCCTGAAAGTGGCAAAATATAATTAGTAAGTGAAAAAACACTCCAGAGTATAACTCACGCTTAGGACTTAAGGTGGCTAAGACCTTTTACAAATTCATCATGCAAACACCTCTTATTAGAAATTTTTTATGGAAATGTAGAGTAACAGGGTGGTCTTTACGACCGGCTGAATTTTTGAACTCTAAATTTTGAACAATAATGTTCAAATCTTTGGCGGCTCGCTGGAAATTCACCCTAGTGCAACTTGGTGGATAACAGGGAGGAAGACTCATGAGGAGGTATTACAGGGAGGAAACCAGAGGTTGGGCACTTCAGGATTTTCGGATGCGTAATCTATTGTCATGTCCCCTTAGAGAAGAGGACGAATCTCGAGGCCACTGCAGAGAAGGGTATCTTCGTTGGATACAACGAGACTTCCATGGCGTAGAGAGTCTACATTCCTTCGTTGAGAAAGAGTGTGATCAGAAGGGATGTGAAGTTTGAGGAGGACAAATCCTCGAGGAAGGCTCATGGGACTGTTCTAGCAGCAACATGGGATCATGAGCTAGAGACTAAGAAGATTGAGGATACACAGGTTACAGGTGCAAGTACAGATTCAGGTGCAGGCACTGATGTTCAGACTGCAAATCAGGATGAGGAGCAGGAGGCTCCTCCAGTTCAGGACACTCCTACTACTAGGAGGAGGAAGACCAGATGGGAAGAGCATACCTTGAGAGAGGCACATGAGTACATGGGTCCTCCTAGGACTTCTGTCAGGGAGAGTAGAGCACCACAGAGATTTTCCAGTTACCTGGCTCTAATGAGCGAGTTGATGGAGGCCAAGCCTTCCAATTTTGAGGAGGCATCACAACAATAGGTGTGGAGAGATGTCATGGTGGAAGAGTATGCTTCCATCATGAAGAATGATGTATGGGAGGTTGTGCCTCGACCAGAGGGGAAATCAATGATTGACTCCAGATGGATCTACAAGATCAAGCACGTTGCGGATGGCAGTGTTGAGAAGTTCAAAGCATGGTTTGTGGCTAAGGGGTTCTCTCAGAAGGAGGGAATCGATTATGATGAGACATTCACCCTAGTGGTGAGGCACACTTTGATCAAAGCCGTGATCTTTATTGCAACAGAGATGGGGTAGAAGATCCACTAGATGGATGTGAAGACGACCTTCCTTAATGGCATCATTGAGGAGGAGGTGTATATTGAGCAACCTGAGGGTTTTGAGGTGTAGGGGGGAGATTCCCATGTTTGCAGGTTAAAGAGAGCCTTGTATGGGCTCAAGCAGGCTCCCAGGGTGTGGTACTCACACATAGACAACTACTTGCAAGGGATGGGCTTCACCAAGAGTGAGGCAAACTCTAACTTCTACTACATCATAGTTGGAGGTGAGTCACTCATTCTTGTATTGTATGTAGACGACTTGTTTCTCATAGGTTCAGAGAGGCTCATAGCGGAGTGCAAGAGGGACCTTGCTTCATAGTATGAGATGAAGGATTTGGTGTTGATAAACTACTTTCTGGGGTTAGAGGTGTGGCAGCGAGATGGTCAGACTTTTCTTGGATAGGTGAAGTATGCAGTGAAGATTCTAAAGAGATTCGGTATGCAGGACTGCAAACCTATGTCTTGTTGAATTTTAATGCTTAGCTCATGCACATGTAGTTTATTTCATTTAGCATGTACTTGAACCATAAACAATGCAACAATACCATACACAAGTGCTGCAATAACCAAGATCACAAGAAGAATAACCATGCACAAGAACAGAAAAAATATCCTGGGAAAACCCTTCTCAAACAAGGGAAAAACCCAACAATCCTTTGCTATATTCTCAAGAGAAGATCCCCCACACGATAGACCTTAGCACACAAGAGGGTGCTTACAAAAACCTAGAACCTAGCGCCCAAGAGAGGTGCACACTTCAGTCGTACATGCACTTGCTGAAATTTCGAGTTGACAAGTGAGAGTGTGTGATCCTCAATGGGGATTCACCTTTATTTATACAAGAACTGACACAACAAAAGGTGTCTATTGGCACAATAGGGTCGACCTCATTAACTCAATAATATAATTAATCATTACACAATATTAATTATCTTTCATATGGTGGGGCCAACTTGTACCCTTCACAGCATAATTAGGGTTACAAGTAAATCTTACTCTTAGACAATATAGCAAGGATCTCTCTCATCCTCTAGTGCTCAATCACTAGGGACACGTCCACCTGTGCTCAGCCACAGGGATGTCACACTCAACAGATCACTCAAATGAGTCCACAGGAGTACTATCTGGAGCACCATCTCAAGTCGTCTCAACTAAGTCCATAGGAGTACAAGGCAGGAGACCATCTCAAGCCGACTCAACTTAGTCCAGAGGAGTACAAGGCAGGAGACCATATCAAGTCATCTCAACTAAGTCTAGAGGAGTAGACAAGAGACCACACGTCATAACAACTCAGTCCAGAGTCCGACGCACACCCATCACATGGGCACACCCAACACTTGGGCTCTCTCTTACAGATGTCTTAACTCAGTCCAGAGGAGAACAATCTGGAGGATGTCTCATGAAGTTGCAATCAACAACATTCCCTCTCAGCTAGGGAGGAATTCTCCACCAGGCCAAGTCTCTCACAAAAGTACTCAAACTTCGTCCTGGCAAGCGGTTTGGTGAAGACATCTGCAACCTGCTCATGTGTAGAAAGTTACTGCACGTGTACTACCCTCCTCTACACCATATCTTTGATATAATGGTATTTGATCTCAATGTGTTTTGATTTATCGTGAAACACATGATTCTCTGAGAGCTTCACACAACTCTGGTTATCACAATGGATAACGGTGGAATCCATCTCATGACCAAATAAATCTGCAAGGAGCTTGCGAAGCCACACTGCTTCGCAGACTGCCACACATAACGCTATGTACTTTGCTTCTGCAGTACTCAAAGCCACAGAGCTCTGTTTCCCACTACACTAGGAAACCATGGCAGATCCCAAAGTTAAACAACAACTGAATGTGCTCTTCCGGTCCACTGCGCTCCCTGCCCAATCTGCATCGGCATATCCTTGCAATCTCATGTCTACACTGGAGGCATATCTTAGGCCATATCCAACTGTGCCTCGTAGATATCTCAACACATGCTTCGCTGCTATCCAGTGAGTCTGTCTCGGCTGACTCATAAATTGACTGAGTACATTCACTGCATAACATATATCAGGTCTGGTGTTAACTAGATACATCAATGATCCAATCAGCTGTCGGTAAAGATGTGGATCAATCTCGCCTCAATCAGTAGAAACCTCGGTCATTTTCTTCAGATCCATCACCATCGGTGTAGGCATGGACTTGCAGTTTGTCATACTGAATTTCTTCAATATCTCCACTGTATATTTTCCTTGGCTCAAAAAATCTCATCAGTCCTCTGCCATACTTCTAGTCCCAAGAAGTAGTGCATCATACCCAAATCCTTCATCTCGAATTCATAAGTCAATGCATGCTTGCATTCAACAATAAGAATTTTTGAACCGGTGAGGAATAAATCATCAACATATAGGACCAAAATCATGCACTCGTCACCAACAATATGGTAGTATAGGTTTGGATCAACAAGACTCTTGCTGAATCTCAAACTCTTCAGGAATCCATCCATCTTCTCGTACCAAGCACGAGGTGCCTGCTTTAGTCCATACAAGGCTTTCTTCAACCTGCACACATGAGACTTCTGCTCATGTATCACGAATCCATCTGGCTGCTGTAAACTTCTTCCTCAATCTCACCATAGAGAAAGGTTGTCTTTACATCCATCTGATGTAGTCTCCAACCCATGGATGCAGCTAGGGAAATGATCGTACGGATGGAAGTGTATCGGGATATAGGGGCAAATGTCTCCTCATAATCAATTCCCTCCAATTGAGAGAATCCTCTAGCCACAAATCTCTCTTTGTACTTCTCGACACTTCCATCAACTGCATGTTTGATCTTATAGATCCACTTGGAAGTCACTACAGACTTCCCTTCTGGTCTCAGAGCAATATCCCACACATCATTCTTCATGATGGAATGATACTCTTTTGTCATGGCATCTTGCCATACCTACTGACCTGTTGCTTCTCCATGACAAGAAGGCTCAGTATCAATGATGTGGCTCATGGCTGAAATGTAGCTCGGAAATCTCTGTGGTCTCTTGCTCTCTCGGAATGTCACTCGAGGAGCTGCATGTCCCTCTGCCTCTTGCAGAGTATGTCGAGCCCAGGCATGCCTTTTATGGCCTACTGCAATGTCTCTGGGGACATCAACTGGAGCTATGGGATCAACTAGATCAATGACTGTCTCCCTCTGAACTGCTGAAGGGGGGAGAAGGTACTATCTTGCTGTCAATCTCCATCTAAGATTCTCTGCATCTTCGAAAGGCTATCTCTTCCTCAAAGGTGACATCTTTGCTCACCTCAATTTGTCTTGACCAGGGATGTAGATCCGGTATACCTTCGAAGATTCACTGTACCCCACAAATGTACCCTTTCTGCCTGAAGGGTCTAGCTTGGTCCTCTTCTCCTTGGGTACATGAATGTATATTGGACACCCAAATATCCTGAAGTGTCCAACCTCAGGCTTCACTCCGGTGAAGGCTTCTTCGGGAGTCATGTTCTTCAAAATCTGATGAGGACTCCTGTTTTGAACATACACAGCTGTCATGGATGCTTTTGCCCACATAATCATAGGTAGATTCTGATCATGTATCATTGCTTTGGTTGCCTCAATGATGGTTCTGTTCTTCCTCTCTGCAACCCTATTCTGCTGAGGGTTATAAGGAACGGTATACTCCCTCTTTATCCCTGTCTCAATACATAAATCACTGAAATCCTTGGAGGTGTACTCTTCTCCATTATTTGATCTCAACACCTTGATCCTCCTTTCGGTCAGGTTCTCAACCTGAGCTTTAAACTCTTGAAATCTCATAAGGACTCCATCCTTGGTCTTCAAGAAGTAAATCCACGTCTTCCGAGAGTGATCATCGATGAAGAGCACATAGTACAATTATCTGTTGAAGGAAGCAACTGTCATGGGTTCACAAACATTTGAATGTATCAAGTCCAAGATCCCCTTGGATCTGTTGGCACTGCTCAAGAAGGACCCCTTGACATTCTTGCCAGGAGCACAACCTCTGCAAACGCCATCATGCTGAACATGTATCTCTGGAAGGCCTGTTACCATATTCTCTAGAGCGGGAAGGGCTCTATAATGTATATGAGCAAGTGTCCTATGCCATAGCTCACTCAAGCTGATAGTATCATGTAACAAGGCATGGACTGGTCGGACAGTCAACCTGTATAAGCTGTTTTCTCGAACACTAATTACTCAGATAGAATTCATATGTGAGTTCTTGTGCCATGCAAGAACTTTTCCTTCAGAGAAGGTAACCTTGTAGCCTTTATCCTCTAAGGCAGAAACAAAGACAAGGTTCCTTTTCATCCCAGATACATACAGTACCTCACTCAACTGAAGGGGTATGCCAGAATCTAGTTGGAATGTTGAAGTTCCAACTCCTTTCACTGTATATCTGGCATTGTCTCCAAGTACAACATGTAGACTAGACTCTCTCTCAACAAGGTCTGTCAGATAATCTCTATATCCAATCATGTGTTTGGAAGCATCACTGTCAATTAACCAAATATCACTATCTGTAGGAACTGTACCTGAGAGTGCTGATATGAAAAAGAATGCTTCATCTTTTATGTTTTCATCTCTCTGAGGTGGTTCTGGATCAACATCAGCAATGGATGCAAATTGTCTTCCTTTCTTCCTGGTAGGACAATTTCTCGCAATGTGTCCATACTTGTCAGATCTGAAACACTGAATCTTTGAATTGTCTTTTCTGTGTTCATGTCCTGAAGCTGATGAAGTCTTCTTGTCTTTGAATGCTTTGTTGAAACTTCTTCTATTTCTTTTATTGCCTTTTCTTCCATAAGAAGCAAGGGCTTGATTGTCATCAAGATGGGCGTCTTGCACTCCTCTGTCTATGAGTCTGGTTTCTTCTTGGGTGCAGTCTGCCCATAGACGATCAAATCCCGATAGATCTACTCTGCCACTGATACTTTGAAGAAATGGTTCTCGATGTCTTGGAAGAGCATTGAGAGTAGTCAAGTCAAGTTCTCTGTCTACTATGGTTTCTCCAGTGGCACCCAACTGATCTCTAATCTCGAAAATCTTCATGAAGAAGGTAGCAATGGTGTCATCTTTTGTCATCTTGATATGTTGAAGCTGATTATTCAATGTAAGAGCTCTGCGGGTGTTGTTACTCTCAAACATATCCTTCAATGCATCATACATCTCATAAGCTGTGTTTAGGGTAGCAATACGAGGTAGTAGATGATCTCTTACTGAATAGATGATTATCTTCCTTGCTTTGACGTCATTTGCCTTCCAATCATCCTTCTCTTCATCGGTAGTTGTTTTTGGTAGAGTCTTTTCTATCAAACTCAATAGGTCATCCTCTTCCAGGGTAATCTGTAGTATTGGCTTCCAGGAACTGAAGTTGCTTGATCCATCAAGCCTATCTTCCACTAAAGTTCTGTTCCTCATGGTTTACAGATTCTTCCAAAACCCTTACGGCTAGGCTAGGCTAGCGACCTTAGGTTTCGTTGGACTTATGACTGCCTACAATAAGCCTTGAAAGTTAGAAGAACACTGATATGCTTGAAAAATCCTTCAATAAGTTGCAGAAACCCTAAAACCGAAATTTTGCAAAAAATTCCGGAACCCTAGAAACCCTAGGGCCAAAAATAAAAAATTCTTGAAATTACAATCTGAGAGTTGCCGGAGGTGCACTAAAGGAGGCCGTACACTCCAATGCAAAAATTAGCCCCAACGTTTCAGTGGAAGGTGATGAAACTATTAAAAAAAGAGGGGGATCCATTTTGCAGTTGCAGCAAGGGGGGACGATTGGCTTCTTCAATAGCTTGTGCAATGGTCTCTTCATGAACTCTTCTCTGATACCATGTTGAATTTTAATGCTTAGCTCATGCACATGTAGTTTATTTCATTTAGCATGTACTTGAACCATAAACAATGCAACAATACCATACACAAGTGCTGCAATAACCAAGATCACAAGAAGAATAACCATGCACAAGAACACAAGAAATATCCTAGGAAAACCCTTCTCAAACAAGGGAAAAACCCAACAATCCTTTGCTATATTCTCAAGAGAAGATCCCCCACACCATAGACCTTAGCACACAAAAGGGTGCTTACAAAACCCTAGAACCTAGCTCCCAAGAGAGGTGTGCACTTCAGTCGTACATGCACTTGCTGAAATTCCGAGTTGACAAGTGAGAGTGTGTGATCCTCAATGGGGATTCACCTTTATTTATACAAGAACTGACACAACAAAAGGTGTGTCTATTGGCACAATATGGTCGACCTCATTAACTCAATAATATAATTAATCATTACACATTATTAATTATCTTTCATATGATGGGGCCGACTTGTACCCTTCACAACATAATTAGTGTTACAAGTAAATCTTACTCTTAGACAATATAGCAAGGATCTCTCTCATCCTCTAGCTCAACCACTAGGGACACGTCCACCAGTGCTTAGCCACATGGACGTCACACTTAATAGATCACTCCACTGAGTCCACAGGAGTACCATCTGGAGCACCATCTCAAGCCGACTCAACTAAGTCCATAAGAGTACAAAGCGGAAGACCATCTCAAGCTGACTCAACTCAGTCCAGAGGAGTACAAGGAAGGATACCATCTCAAGTCATCTCAACTCAGTCTAGAGGAGTAGACAAGAGACCACACGTCATAACAACTCAGTCCAGAGTCTGACACACACCCATCACATGGGCACACCCAACACTTGGGCTCTTTCTCACAGATCTCTCAACTTAGTCCAGAGGAGAATGATCTGGAGGATGTCTCATGAAGCTGCAACCAACAACATTTCTATGCCCATGGTGACCAACTGGAAGAAGATTGATGCTTCCAGATCAGAGGCAGTGGACCCTACTCTTTATAGGCAGTTGATTGGCTCTCTGAGGTATCTGGTCAACACTAGACCAGATATATTCTTTGCAATTAACACACTCAAACAGTTCATGGTTGAGTCGAGGATACACTGGGTGGCAACGAAGCATGTTCTGAGATCTTTGCGTGGCACAGTTGGGTATGGGTTGAGTTACATCCATGGAGATGGAGTGAAGTTGACAGGCTTTACAGATGCAAATTGGGCAGGAAACACAATGGACATGAAGAGTACGTTAAATGCTGTTTCAGCTTGGGATCAATAGTTGTTTCCTAGTTTAGCAGGAAGCAAAAGTCAGTGGCGTTGAGCTGTGCTGAGGCAGAGTACATGGCAGCTAGCTTAGCAACATGTGAGGCCATTTGGCTTCGTAAACTGCTCATCGATTTGTTTGGCCAAGAGTTGGAGACTGTCGTCATTCATTGTGACAAACACAACTAATGTTTCATGACAGATCCAAACACATTGAGATCAGGTTTCACTTCATTAGGGACTGTGTGCGAAAAGGGACGGTGAAGCTAGAGTATGTGCCTATAGGTGAATAGGTGGCAGACATTTTCACGAAGGCCTTGATGAAAAGCAAGTTTGTCTTCTTCAGGGATAAGTTGGGGGTGGTGCAGAAAACCTTCCTCGCTAAGAGGGAGTGTTAATTTTGTAGCTCAGAAGGTGTCTCAACATAGGCCTAAGTGTCCAAGGCATGCTGATGGACATTAATTAATACCTAGATCAACATTTTAATTATATCCTAAGTTTTGACTTAGGAAAAGAATAAAAATCATGTAAATGATTTTTATTTGCTTTTCACTTAGATTTCTAAAGTATTTGACTTTGGAAATTGATTTTCACTTAAATTGAATTTTTGGAGTCTTCTAGAAGATTCATGAGAAAAGGGAAAAGAGTGATAAAAGGAGGTTGAGGGTGAGGACACAAGACACATTTGAGCTGAGAAGCTAAAGAATGCGCTTTCCATGAGGAAGATGGAAAGGTTGCAATTGAGAGTAAGGGCATACGGTCAGAAACAATAAAATGAGGCATATGGTGGATGTTGTGAATGGGTGTTGAAGAGCACATAATGGAGCATATTTTGAAAGACTATCCATTACTACCATGATGACTGATTTAGGTAAGCCAACAATGAAGTCCATAGAAATATCTGTCCAAATAGTAGGGGGAATCAGAAGTGGTTGGAGTGCGCCTAGAGCTTACCTTTGTACTTGCCAGTTCCTTTCTTCAACCTCCTCACGAATATGCCTATTACTTCATCTTCATCTGAATCATTGCTGCAACTGGAGCTTGACTTTGACTTTTCCTTGTTCTTTCTTTGTCTTCTTGGATGCCTTGAAAGTTGCTTCCCTCCTGGATGGATTATCTTGTTATGTTCTCATTTCATAGGCTGTAAGTATTCCATGTAGCTCATCCATGCTCAACGTAGCAAGATCTACTCTTTCTTCTAGGGCTGAAGCCTTATGATCAAATCTCATTGGAATAGACCTTAATATCTTTTGAATAATCAATTTATTTTTAATCTCTTCTCCCAGTCCTCTAATAGTGTTCATAACTTCATCAACACAGAGAAAATAAGTTGCAATATCTTTGTCTTCCTTCATTTTCAGCTGCTCGAATTGTCTTCTGTAGGTTTGAAGCTTGGCCTCTTTGACCTTTTCATCTCCTTTGCAAATGTTTTTGAGCTTGTCACAAATTTCTTTTGCAGAATCACAGTGCATAACTTTGACATAAATTGAACTCACCACACCACTTAGAATAGCATTCATAGCATTTGCATTGCTTTAATAGAGTTTCTTACCAGCATGGTCCATTGGAGGAGTGGCAGGTGCTTGGTATCCATTTTCTACGGAGTACCAGACATCAAATCCCTGTGCTTGCACAAAAATTCTCATCCTTCCACTCTAGAGGGCATAGTTCTGACCATCAAACAATGGTGTTCCATTCTTAGTGCAATCCATGATCTACCTTCCAGTGGTTAGACTGTTCCTGAAGGACCTGCTTTGATACCAATTTTTGGAAGTACTGAGAGAGGGGTGAATCAATACTTTGCTATTTTTAGAAATATTTAACACTTTAAAGTTATAGAAACATTATGCAACATTATTCAACTACTAAATCACAACATATTACATCACATGCACAGTACACAGAGATTTTATGTGGATACCCAATTGGGAGAAAACCATAGAATGCTTTCTAATATATCAGAAGATTACATTCATCAAAAGCACCAACTTCCAAGATTCTCCAACACCAACTGGAAGGAGGCACCGACCCCCTAAATTTTCTAGCACCAACTAGAAGGAGGCACCAACTCCCTTGTGAGCACCAACTCACATTTCTAAGGCACCAACCTGCAAACCGAAGATACCAATCTTCCCGTGCACCTCCCAACCACCCTGGTTTTAAAGATTCCAATTACAATAAAATATTTTTACACAACTCACAAGACTTACCAGGTTACACTTCACTTTTGCAAGGTGAAACCCCTTGTCTGGATAGTTGCAACATTGATCATATCACTCTTGATCTGTAGCCTTCATATGCTGCCTTCTTACCTTTGGTGAATTACCTTCTTAACATCTTCGTTGAATTGGAAGGAGACTCCAACCCCCTATTTTCTCAGGCTACAACCTGAAGGAAGCTCCAACTCCCCAATTCTCTTAACATCTTCGTTGGAACAAGATGTTCGCTTGAAATATGACTTGGACAACCCTCCAATTCTAGTCTGAGTTTTTCTCAAAATAATCTCGAGGCTCAACCTAACTGTCTTTTGAATTCTTTCCATAGACAAGTCTGAAAAGCCTTCTCAACCTAATTTTCCCCTAAGACTTGATCATGAGTACATACTCTAGAGTGTTTTTTTTTTCACTTGTTGATTATTTCTTGCCCGAAATCAATTTTAGGCGAGTTATAATTTCTAAATTTTTTCACTCACTACCTCCAAAGTTGGAGTGTGTATTTATGGTTACGCCTTAGCTTGGAAAATCCAAGTCTAGTGTCTATATGTTTATATTACCATGCTAGGTAATCAATTTTGAGTCATATCGAAATTGCGATAAGTTCCCTGTTGACCACCTATTTCGACTAGGGGTCAACGTCATATATCATGAAGCTATGTACCGTACATTACGTCATATATCATGAAGCTATGCCATATATCATGAAGCTATGTACCTGATGGTGCAACTAAGTTTGAAGACTTATGGCTCAGCAGGGCAATTTTGCCTCCGACACGTCTTTCTGTAATCGGAATGTCCGCTCCCCTGCGTGGGATAATAATGTAATAGGTCAGCATGAGTCATATTTTAGTTAGTTTCCTAGGACTTTATCATTAGGGAAGTCTTTGCATCGAGTGTTTTTTATCCTCAGGTAATTTTTAATTACCCTCGAGTTTTTCACTCACAATAATCCTCCAAAGTGGTGGAAGGCGTTCTAATGATCGAGCCCAAGGGGTGACTAAGGTCTAGGAATGTTGTAAATGACCATGCTAGACATCTTCTAGAGTTTTGCGGAATTCTGTCAAGTTTTGATAGTTTTTTTTTTAATTTATTAAAATTCTCCATTTAATGGTATCTTTTTTTTGAGATAAAATGTAAAAATTTGGTACTTGGGGATTTTGATAGGGGTATGACTACTGAAAATAAATGGCACAGACCCCCCTACACCCTTGGACCAAGTTTCAGCTCATTTGGACAACTTTTGCTAAGTCTTTGTCCATCAAGAGTCCAAGTCAGTCTAGAGTCAGCATTTAATTGCTTTAATTTGGCTAAGTAAAAATGCCAAAAATTGTTAAAAGGGATGTGTTATCCCCCAGCCTAGGGATAACTAGGGAGATTATGTCTCGAGGCCCACAGGTCCTAGACATGGAGTACTGAGAGCCATATCGACTTGAGCTTGGCCTTGGATGGCCCATCTTTCCTCTTCAGCTCCTCCACCTTATCAACAACAACAACATCGATTCTATCGGCCAGGTCCTTCAACAACAGTGGGTCTTGCTCCATGAGGTAATGATTCCGGGTATCATGGTATGTGTTACTCTGATTCTCAAAACATTTGAATATGTGCATTTAATTATTTTTACTTCCAACGTGTGTGCTTGGACCTTATGCCTTTCCACTTGTCCACACCTGGGGGGAATGACAAGATGCCCTAGTAAGTTGGTTCCCATAGGGTTTGGGTTGCCACTGGGTGGGTTCATGAAAGGTCATCGTCCGTTCCCACCATACTTACCACTTTTTATCTTTTTCCCTCTCATCCATCCCATACATTGGTTCGGGCGTTGGGTTTGCCAAGCTAGCAAAGGGTTGTACCTTACCTTGTGGGAAGTGTTGATATTATGGTAGCCGCGGGAGGTATTTACCTCCACGTTTAAACCTGATGAGAATAGATTATTCCGGGAAGCAAGACGAAACCCTAATGAGTTGGCTAATAACCCTAGAAGACATGTCGACTCAAGAAGATAACTTGTATTAGGTTATTAGCCTCCAAGAGAAGAAGTCGGCCAGAAGAAATAATATATCCTAAACAGATAGATACCCAGAATGAGAAGTTGGCCCAGGCAGTTAGTCAGAATTACTATGAATACAGGAGGCCAGTCTTCATTCTGGCAGGCAGTCTCAGAATTGCAGAGAAGCACTTGTGCGCACTGCAGTGCCCATTTTTGTGCGCAAGTTTGGAGGAGAGCTGCCATTGCAGCTGCTGCAGCTAGCAGATCACGTTTGGCTTGGACTATCTCTTGGTTAGGGTTTGGACTATCTGATCAACTCTTGTTGGTGCGCTATCCTTGGGGAAAGGTGCGCTACCCTTTGTTTGGCTATCTAGCCTAGGGTTTGCTTCCGGAGTGATTCTCTCTCAAGGTTAAGGTGCTCGGAGGGTGGCTTCGGCCTATGGTTGGGTGACAATAGTGATATTGTCAATGGTAAAACGAGCACATTCATTCATATTCTAACAGGTTATGGGCCCACACCTACTTCATTCAGTCTAACCGCTGGAAGGAAACATAGCCGTAAGGATATTAAGCTTGTTGAAGAATTGTCGCTAGGGTTTCTAGCAGGAGCAGTCACGATAGCACTGCCGCTAGGGTTACTAGCAGGTGCAGTTGCAGAAACCGTAATCCTCTCGTTGAGGCACCTTAAGTGAAGGGATCGACCTAATTTTCGGATAGATCAGTGTGCCCTAGTCTAGCGCATCTCCTGGTACTCTTAGCAAGCCAAGACATCAAGTTTGAGTTTTTTTGGTCAGATCTAGGGTTGACCAAGTCAAAGCAGCCATGACTTACTCTATGAAGTCAGAAAACAAGTTAGACGAAGCTTCTAACTTCAGAGCGTGGAAGATAAGGATTGACCTCATCCTTGCCAAGAATAAAGTACTGGATATCGTGAAAGGAAAGATCGTGGAACCAGAGTTTGAAGAAGGAAAAGAGAAGGAACCACAAAACATTGCAGTTATGGAGAAGTTCAAAGACGGTGACATCAATGCCATGAGTATCATAGTGGACTCTATAAAAGACCACTTTATACCCTACATCTCTCGTCTCGACTCATCAAAGAAGATGTACGATGCCCTAACAAACCTTTTCTCAGTCAGAAACATTGGACAAATAATGAGTCTAAAGAATGAGCTCCGTGACATGAAGATGAATGATGATGATAGCATAACATCATACTTTGTGAGGATCTCCTAGTTAAGAGATCAACGACAAGCTATTGAAGAGATCATTTCAGAGAAGGAATTGGTAAACATAGTACTCAATGGTCTTCCCAAGACGTGGGATGCATTTGCCGCAAGCATGAACACAAGAAAGGAGTATCCTACATTTGAAGAACTTTGGACTTGCTGTGCTGAAGAAGAATCCAGGATCAGTGCAAAAGAGAAACCCCAAAAGAAGTACGATGATCAAGCTTTCACAACAAGATTCAAGAACTTCAGGAACAAAAGGAAGTTTGGTTCAAGGAGGAAGCCAAATCAAGAAAAAGATATTTCAGAAAAACAATGCTTCAATTGTCAAAAGTATGGTCACTACAAGAATCATTGTCCCAAGTTAAAGAAAAAGGAAGGAGAAACACGAAGCATTAGTTGCCGAAGAAAAGGAACCTACAAAGAAGACTAAGCAAGATGAAAGAGACTTCTTCTTCTGAAGGTAACAATACTTTTCCTAGTACTTGTACATATCTTGTTTGCATAGACTCTGTACATATCTTGTATATCTATCTATTAGAAGATAATATGTTCCAAGAAGAACTATACTTATGGAAGAACAACAAGATAAGGATTGCTATCATTATACAAGTCAGATAACACACATGAAAGGATGAAATACATCAAACAAATCATGTGGAAGCTATTACAAGATAAGCTGAAATCAGAATCAATCCTGAAGTGACCTAGAAAAAGCAAAGACAGAAAGAAGTCAACAATCAAGAGGAAATTGGAAAATGATTTGTAACACTTTGCAGAAGGCAATAAGGATGCAGACGAAAGCGTGGACTCTCCTAGATGGAGGGAGCTGATTATATATTTCCAAAAGAAAAACATGCACTCATACATGAAGCAAGGGTTAGGAGGGAGCTAATCCTATGATCCATTGAAGATGATGAAGTATATATCCATGGTAACAGCCATGAAAAGCAATACGTGTTCAATTCGACCTTAGAAGAAGTCTTCTTCGAAGAGAAGCCTTAAACTATCCTTGGTTGTCCATCCACATCCGTGATCCTATAATGAAAGGAAGAAGTGAAATCTTTAGGGCATGGAATCTATAAGAAACTCCATGGACCCAAGAGCTAAAGAAAAACATCAGGAAGAACATGAAGATTCCAAGAAAGAAAGAGAAGCCAGAACAACCAGTCACTGTATTGAGAATCACAAGATCACCAACCTGATATGAACTCAATAAAAGCAATCAAGCAGAGGAACTGAAAGTTGTGATGAAGAACAATGTATATATGCAAGCATTGCAGGATCCAGAACTAGAGGTTCTCCCAGATGGAGGGAGAAGACTATGATGATTACTTGTTCCAATAAATCAGACATACCTTTACATCAGTCTTTATATCATTCGCAATATCCATGGGTTGGAGTTCTACATCAGATGAATGCAAAGACCGTTCTCCAGAGCAATTAAACAAAGAGCGTATGAAGAGCAACCTCAAGTCTTTGAAGCATACCAGAAAGAGACCCTTGTATGGAGATAGAAGAAGATAACTTGGTGGAGAACCTCCAGTGCATAATAGAAGCGTGGTGAAGATTTTCTATAACAGAGATATTGTATCAAGATGATTACTCATAAGATCAAAGCTCATGATAACAGAAGAAGTGCCACATGGATATGTTCCAGTTTTCCAACAATGATATACTTTATTGATCAGAGCTACATGAAGCCTTCAGAGAAAACCAGTGTTCCAAACCGAAGTACATTTGAAATCAAGAATCACATTATTCGTGATGAAGTCCAGAAAGGAGAAAGTGGTTTTCCAATACATATCTCCACAGATGNTCCAAGATGAAAGAGTTTGCGTACTCAAGCTGGAGCTCATGGAGACGACTTCCTTATTGAAAAAGGAAGAGATGACTCCCAGGTTGGGAGGGAGCACTGATGTATTATTGATTGATGGATAGTCATTTTTCAGTTCAAAAAATGGTCCAGGATGAGCAGATTCTTTCCAGTTCGGAAAGTGGATTGAGATTTCTGACGGACAGACATTTTCTAGTTCGGAAAATGGTCCAGATTGCTGATGTACCATAGACATCGACTTCCCATTGTGGTTAACATGGGAAATGGTCTAGTGTAGTCTCTCTTCTTGAGGGTTACTCAAGAAGACTGGCTCGCCTCGCCGGACAACGATTTCCCATTGTGGTTAACATGGGGAACGATCTGTTTTGGAGGTTGGTGCAAGACAGTCATTTCCTTTGGAAATGGTCCAGACAGTCATTCCTTAGGGAAAATTCATTCTCTCGAGGTTGCACTTTGTTTAGTGTCGGAGGAATGGCCTAGGGTGGGGAATGGTCCAGGTTCAACAATCAGGGATAGACATTCCGTAGGGCAGATTCATTCTCTCCAGGTTACAGTTTGTTTAGTGTTGGAGGAATGACCCAGGGTGGGGAATGGTCCACTCTCAGAAAATCAGGACAGTTATTCTTCCTTGCTTGAGAATAATAGTCCAAATAGCTCATCATTGATGTTTGACTTTCTGAGGGAAAATGCTTTTTCAGATCTCACAGATGTGAGTAGAAGAATGGCCCAGATAATTCAGTTTATATCATAACATTGTTTTTGTACAGGTTGATATCAGATGATTGTTATGAAGACTGTATGTCTCTAAATAGTAGATGTATACTACTGTGGTGGATGTGTTCCACTGTTTGATCAAGTACCTGTGTGCTACTTGGTGTGGTAGTGTACCACTGGATTATAGTTGTGTACTACTATGGATAGACACAGTTGTGTTCTATTGAATGATATTGTTCCGATTGCCTTGAAGACTATCAACAGTGTTGAAAATGATTATCAGCTAGATGGATGATCAATGAATAGAGATTTCCCAGACAGAAAATGGTTCAGAACATTTATTCTTTTAGATTAGAAGAATGGCTCCCGTGTCACTCTGTGGAGTGAGCATCATGTCCGATTACTCAGATAGAGTATGGTTCCAAGAGATGATGCAGCTGATGACATTGATAGTGATGATGGTGCTCATGATCTAGTTATGAGATAGTCTATATAACTATGTTGATGCTACCGGGTGAATGGTATGTTTGTGCTCAAGACCATTACCTGTAATACCTCCCTAGCTAGGAGGGAGTGTTGATATTATGGTAGCTGAGAGAGGTATTTACCTCCACGTGTAAAGCTGACGAGAATAGAATATTCCAAAAAGCAAGACGAAACCCTAATGAGTTGGCTAATAACCCTAGAAGACATGTCGACTCAAGAAGATAACTTGTATTAGGTTATTAGCCTCCAAGAGAAGAAGTCGGCCAGAAGAAATAATATATACTTAACAGACAGATACGCAGAATGAGAAGTTGGCCCAGGCAATTAGCCAGAATTACTATAAACACAGGAGGCCAGTCTTCATTCTGGCAGGCAGTCTCAGAATTGCAGAGTAGCACTTGTGCGCACTGCAGTGCCCAGTGTTGTGCGCAAGTTTTGAGGAGAGATGCCAGCTAGCAGATCACATTTGGCTTGGACTATCTCTTGGTTAGGGTTTGGACTTGTTATCCCCGATTTCTAGGGATAACTAGGAGATCATGTCTCGAGGCCCACAGGTCCCAGACATGGAGTACCGAGAGCAGGATTGACCTGAGCATGGCCCTGGAGGGCCCATCTTTCTTCTCTTTCATCAGACTTGTCCTGTCAGCAGCAGCAGCATCCATCACCTTCGGCTTGGACTTGTATCGGAGAAGACTCTTGCTCCATGAGGTAATTGGTCCAGGTATCATGGTATGTGTCTTATTTGATCATTATAACCTTTAGATATATGCATCAAATTCCTTTTATTTCTGACAATTGCTTGGATCTTACATTAACCCGCTTGACCAGGGTTGGGGGGATTGACAGGGTACCCTAGCAAGCTTGTACCCATAGGTTTTGGTTTGCCACCAGGGGGAATTTTGAAGGGCCATCATCCACTCCCATCATATCATCACTCTTACATCTTATCTCCCACTCATCTGCCCCATTCCCTTAGTCCGGACATTAGGATGATCTATTTGCAGGGTTACACCTTATCTCGTGGGAAGAAGGGGCTAAAGGCCCAGAAGGTAAAAGCAGCTGGTAAAAGATAAAAGCCATAAAAAATGAAACCTAGAGATGCTTCGCCCAGGGATCCTCGAGAAGGCAATAAAAATCCTCTCAGCAAGAAATAAGAGGGACCCGAAGAAAATAACAAAACAAGACCTAGCCAAGAGGATGGGGGGTCTCATCACGAGCCAGCCCATTATGTTCATGGGTACCTAGCAGTATGACATTGCCATTATCTGGTTACCATGCCAGGGCAGTGACCTTTGGTTGCATGGCAAGGGAAAGGGGGTCTCATCACGAGCCAGCCTTATCATCTCTGTAAAAGTGCTTGTGGGTAACACTGTCAGCTTTGGTCACCACGCCAAGGCAGTGTCCTCTAGTTAGTCCTTGAAATAAAAAGAATAAAGGCAATAAAGGGCTTGGAAAGAATTGCATCCATGACGGGTACAACTCACCTTCTATA
>JASDQU010816123.1:68338-83939 GCA_032191745.1 Picea mariana
ACCCATCAATCAATTGGCAATGAAGCCATGCTGGATCCTTCTTGTCTTTAGGAGCCATGGAAACAAATAAAAATCTGCAAATAAAAACCCTATGTGTTTTAAGTTTTAACTTCTAAATTTTAATTGCTAGAGGCTAGAGGCTAGGAAAAAAGTTGAAAACAACAATTTTTTTTTTTTTGTATAAAAAAACAACATTTTTAAGGAAAGTAAGTGCATAGTTACATACCTTGAAAACA
Source organism: Picea mariana (assembly GCA_032191745.1). Classification (NCBI taxonomy): domain Eukaryota; kingdom Viridiplantae; phylum Streptophyta; class Pinopsida; order Pinales; family Pinaceae; genus Picea; species Picea mariana. Next base: position 68,575 of record JASDQU010816123.1, read on the forward strand.
AGCTCCAAATTTGCCCAAGAAATAAGCTCCAAAGCTGTCCAAGAAATATGGTCCAAAATAGCTCCAAATATGCTCCCAAATTCGGCAAAATAACTCTCCAAATAAACCTCAAGAAAAGAGGCAAAATAACTCTTCAAATGAGCCCACCAATCACCTCTCCAAAGCAAGCTAGCAACCTCTCCAACTCAGCCCTACAATCAACTCTCTAAAACTCAAGAAAAACTCTTAGCTCAAAAACTCAAGAGAAGCCAAATGAGTAGTGTGAGTGAAAGAGAGGTGGTGGGGTTGGCTTTATAGGTTCATTAGGGGCTCTAGACAATTCTAGAAGCTTCCCATGCTTGCCCCCAACCCTAATTTTTATAAAAAAATAAAAAATTACCTTACTTTTGCATCCGCGGGCCTCCTTAGCAAAAAAAACCGGTTCCATACGGAACCGGTCAAAAGCGGTTCGTGAGGCCGGTTTGAACCGGTTTGGGTCTGGAACCGGTCGGACCGGCCGGTTTTGCCGGTTCCGGTCCGGTTCTTGTAACACTGCCCACAAGTACTTTCACGGAAATGAGAAGGCTGGCTTGTGATGAGACCCCCTTTCTCTTGGCATGCAACCAAGAGCCACTACCTTGGCGTGGTAACCAGCTGCTAGTAGTGTCATACTGCTAGGTGCCCATGGACGTAATAGGCTGGCTCGTGATGAGACCCCCTATCCTTTGACTAGGTCTTGTTTTATTATTTTTATGGGTCCCTCTTGTTTCTTGCTGAGAAGCCTTTTATTGCTTTCTCGGGGATCCCTGGGCGAAGCATCTCGAGGTTTTATTTTAGGCTTTTATCTTTTGCCAGCTTGCTTTTACCTTCTGGGCCTTTAGCCCCTTCTTCCCACAAGGCAAGGTGCAACCCTTAAATGATTGGCCAACCCAATGCCTGGACCAATATAATGGGATGGATGAGCGGGAAGTAAGATGGAAAGTGGTAGGTATAACGGGAGCGAACGATGACTTTTCATGAATCCCCCCAGTGGCAACTCAAAATCTATGTGCACAGGCTTACTAGGGCATCCTGTCATTTACCCCAGACATGGTCAGGTGGATAAGTATAAGATCCAAGCACCCGTTAGAAACAAAAAGAACTAGATGCACATATTCAAAGGTTTTGAGGATTAGAGTGACACATACCATGATACCCGAACTCATTACCTCATGGAGAAAGAACCATCTCTGATACAGGACCAAGCCGAGGTGATGGATGCTGCTGCTGTTGACAAAGTGGAGGAGCTGAAAGGAAGAAAAGATGGGCCCTCCAGGGCCATGCTCAAGTCGATCTGGCTCTCAGTACTCCATGTCTAGGACCTGTGGGCCTCGAGACATAATCTCCTTAGTTATCCCTAAAAGTGGGTTATAAGATTACACTAATAGAAATTTTTGAGTTGTTTTGAGTATTTTTGCAGCATTTCTAGCAAGCATTTACTTGCTGTTTTTTGCAGGTTTTCGCCAAAACAAGGGGAGGTGTTGCCCATTTGGGGTCTGAAAACACTCCAAAAGAGCCTCCCAAACTTGGGTTTCAAAACTCTCTTCTTCTCTTTTTTCTTCCAAGCATTGTAAGCAGCCCAAGAGAGTGTCTTGGGCTTGCATTCTCCTTCAAAAGTTAAATTTCTGTATTGTTTATCTTTTCAGTTTTCCTACACCTTGCATAGTGATTTGGCCTTGCCAATCCATGCAAAATCGTAAGGCTAGATTCGTTTAATTCTCTGTTTTGCATCTATTGTTTGCCCCACTTGTCCTTAAGGCAAGGTTGTTCTTAAGGCTTATTTGCATTTTGTTTGAATTTAATCATTTATTTTTACACCCACCTTGGCACAAAATTGGTAGGCTTGACCTCCTCCTTGTGCCATTGTTGTGAGGTAGCAAAGTATTCTAATTTACATTTTTTTGCCCACCTTTGTCCTTGAGGCAAAGTTGTGAGGCTAGGCCTTTGTCATTTTCATTTCAAGCTATTCTATTTTACTTTAATCTTTTGCGTACACCTTGCAAAGTGATTTGGCTTTGCCAATCCATCCAATATCGTTGGGCTAGTTTAGTTTGATTTTACTTTGAAGAGTAACCACATCTAGACTAATTAGGGGAGTAACTTATTTGTTTGGAAAGTAATCATATCTAGTTTAATTAGGCACTCAACTAATACAACTTTCACCATAAAAAAGGGTGACTTGTGGAAGTGTAATGTTCCTAAGCCATTATGCCAGGAACATCACAGTTTTGGGTGTCTTTTAAAACATTTTTGGTTGTGGCATTCCGTCAAACACTTTGTTGATTTAGTTGTTTACATGTGTTTACTTGCAGGACGGCCTCTTGATTTCGGCCTTATGGTTTTAGTTGATGATTTATATGTGTGTTGCAGCGATAAACAAGAAGATACAATCATGGAACATACCTCAACCATATGCAATATGATAGACAAGCCAAAACATCTCAAATCTGATTTTATTCATGAATAGAAGAACCTGCTACAATGAATATGCCGATCTGGAAACTCAACAGATGGATCCAATAATATAATAGAAGTTGCATACAAAATGCTCCAATAGAAGATACTGTAAGCCTCCAAAGGCTGGATACCCGATGAAGACTGAATACAAGTAGATCTGGGCCGTAAGACTGCTAAACCCCCGAGCTGGAAGGTGCCACACTTTGCTGGAATGCTGGACCTCCTCAATAATTCGGCCTTGCTGCCAAAGATGCCCAATCACTCCAATAAATATGCCAAACAGTAGATCGGGTGATGGCAAGAACAACCTAGGTGCTCAAATCTCCAAGATCCCTCTCAAACCCTATGGATCTGAATCTCCCCTAAGGAATGGTGCGCCCTCCTGGATGCTTGAAACCCTAGATAATTTGGCCTCCCTCCTAGATGCCTCCAAATGGTCCACAAAACCACTAGAATGATAGATCGGGGTTTGGTTACCTCCCTGGTGAAGTTCGAAGCGAAATGGTGAAGATCTGAGCTAGCAAATCACCGAAACCACTTTCTAAAGTTTGCTCCTCTCCTTCAATTCGTCCCATGCATCTAATATATCAAATGGCACGTGAAACTCCTCCTGAATGGACAAGATCTGATGACCAAGACCCTGCAATGAAAACCCAGGTGATAGAATCTCCAAAAGCCCTGCCAATCACCTGCAATGAACCTCTCTCAAAGAATGGTGCGCCCCCCTTGCTGGAAACCCCCAATGGTGCGCCCTCCTTCTCTTCCTGTGCCTGTGGCTGGTGTAGAACCCTCCTGCACTGATGTAGATCCGAACTAGAATGGTGTGGAGGAGTAATGCATCCCTGAGACCAAGCTTGGGACAAGCTAGGTGGAATCTTTCACCATCAAATCGTCCTCTAGAGTTTGTTAAGTCAAAACCCTCAAAACCCCCAAGAGATGGGCCCTCTAGCTAGAAGCTAGATATCCAAATGATAGACATACATGAATGAATCAATAGAGGCCCTTGCCTTTTCTTTATACTTCCTGCTCACCTTCTCCCTTCAAAGTGACTTTCATTTTACTAATATTTAATTAATTAATTAAATCACTTTAATTAATTAATTAACCTTTTTAACTCTGAAAAGCGCCTTATCTCTTCTTGTGGCTTCCTTGGCAACTGAAAGTCACTTCTAGCCATCCCATCCTGTAGTGTTGCTCCTCTCGATTCCAATGAGCTATTACACTAAGAGGTTCCTCCAAGTAATGTGCCCAAAATGACCTCTTCAGTGAATTTAATTGACTTATAGCCCAAAATACTCAAAATAATGAAAATCGTCGGAATGCAACGAAACCAAAGCCAACCTGTGCGGAATGGATCATAATGATGAAATGGGGTGGAAGATGCAAGCCGGATCCCAAAATGCCTCTCAATAACCCCTGTACTCGCTATAACACCCATCTTGCTACTCTGGACATCATAAACCTCTGCAATGTAATGATGTCCCAAAGTGGGGACATTACAGGAAGCTACAGGGGGTCTAAGTTGGGGACGATTTCACTACACTATGTGTCCTCCCTGCTTGAGCACCCAAGCATTCCAGATTGACCTGTGGAGCTAGGGGAGGACCTTGCTTGTCCTCCTTCTTGAGCACCCAACAATTCTTTTGGTCAAAGGGGTAGGAGTTAGGGGTAGACACATAGTCTAGGCTTGCATCTATCARYCTAAATCCCYCTAACTAAAGAGAGACTTAAAATCCTYTAAAATTTACCTACARCACTTTCACAACATTAGCACTTTCAGTTTYAGTTATCTYTCATTTCAGTTGTGCAAGTTTTACTTTCAAGGCATTTATTTTTCCATGTGTTTTACTTTTCAAGCATTTCCATTTTCAAAGTAAATCTACCTTTCAAGTTATGCTATTTACTTTCAAGGTTATTTGCTTCCAAGTTGCGCAGTCTCTCTTGTGAGCATTTTACTTTTCACGTTATCTCTATCATTTGTGTATATTTCATGGTTATTTGGGTTCAAGTATTCTTTATTCTTTGGATGTAGTTGTGTAATCATTTAGTTCTTTACTTCGTTGTACATCTAGTTCATGTTATATTTAAACTTGTAGATAATACTCATATTTGGTTTAAGTTTAAAGTAATTTCCTTGGTTCATTGTGGATATTTCATAAACATTATTTATTCTTTGTATAATTGTAATCTGTTGTATTTATCATTGACTTCATTTACTTGTCTTTAGGCACTAGTCTTGTTTAGTAAATAAAGGGTGTGCTTTGTTGATGATTACAACTACGTGAGACATCCTCTAAGACACAGACCTGAGAGAGAGCCCTTGAGATGGGTGTGTGGTTCCTATTTGAGATAGAACTGGAATGTAGTGATGGCCTCCTCCTTACAGAGAGTTGAGAAGAACTCCAGATGATTCTCGTGTGTAATGTAGTGAGAAAGGAGATCTGCTAAGTTGGACGTGCCTGTGGTTGAGCACAATGTGAACGTGTGAATTCCCATGAGCTGGGTGCATCGTTATGAGCAGAGATGAAGATGATGTATTAGCCTCCTCTGAGCAGAGAGTTGAGATGATGAACTCCAGATGACTCCTGTGTAATGCAGTGAGAAAGAAGATCTGTTGAGTGGGATGTGCCTGTGGATGGGCACAGGTGAACGTGATCCTAGTGGCTGAGCACTAGTGAGTGTTGTTGTCCTGTGAGACGCAGTGAGATAGAGATATGGACATCCCTATGGATGTGCCCCTAGTGGCTGAGCACTAGTGGGTGTATGAGATTCCTTGCTATATTGTTCAAGAGTCAGACTTACCTGTAACCCTATTGATTATGTAAAGGGTACAGGTCGACCCCACCTTAATGTAAAAGATAATTAATGTAAAAGATAATTAATATAAAATATAATAATATGGTAATTATTAATGATATTTTGAGTTATTGATGTCGGCCCTATTGTGCCAATAGAACACACAATTTGATGTGACAAGTCTTATATAAATAAATATGAATCCCCATTGAGGAAACACACTTATCATTGTGTCATCTCATGATTTCAGAAGTTGTGGTCTGAAATTATGAGAATTACAACACCCTCTTGTGTGTTAGGTTTGGTGATGGTGTGGGAGGTCTTTCTCTTGAGGAATGTAGCAAATGATTGGTTGGGTTTTCTTCCCTTGTTGAGAAGGGTTTCCCAGGATACTTCTTGTGTTCTTGTGCATGGTTATTCTTCTTGTGATCTTGGTTTGTTGCAGTAGTTATGGTTGACATACTTGTCATTGAAGATTTGCATTGCATTGACTGCTTGTCATTTGGGTTGGGTCTCCCTATCCTAAGAACTAAAATTAACTCCTAGATCATCTAATCAACCTTAACATAGTTAAGTAGGGTCCACACCCCTTGGCTTCCCTAGGAGTGAGCCTAGATGGAAGAAGTCCAAATCGAGGTGACAATGAGTTTGGACTTAGGCTTGTGCCTCCAAGGACACACCAAGTGGGTTGGAGACTTCTCCATGTTAGTAGGTGTGTATTAGGACAATAACATACCCCATAGGTTTTTATTTTATGTTTTGAGTCAATAAAAATTTCTCGTAAAATAAGATTTTTTAATTGTAATTTAGTCATGTATTAAAAAAGTGGTACTAGGAGGAATTATATGCCTTGGAGGTATTCGTTTTTGGACTTAGAATACCCACTTTAGCTAAGTACCCACTTTTGTGAGTAAAATTAATGATTTTAATCACTTAAAAATTAATTTTGCTCACAAAAATCAATAACAGACAAAAATAAATAAATCAGCTTCACTATTTTTTTGGAAACATGTCGGGGACATGTTTTGAGTCAACTAAGCATCACTGTGAGTATGTGGCACTCAAGGGAGGCTTAATAGGGAGTTAACTCGAGTTATGGGGCAGCCCACTAGTTGATTGAAGATTTCCTCTTAGAGAGGTGCGCCCCTCTTGTGCATACATGGTGCATTTATGAGGAGGGTTTCCCACCTCTTGAGAGGTGGCGCCCTCCCTCTCACCTTCACACCTACATGTGGCGCTTTTTTGAGGTGACTTGAGATGTGGCAGCCCTTTTGCTACCACTTCGCTTCTATTTATCTTACACTTGGTGCGCCCCTCTTCATTGGTAACTTCTCCCAAGTTGCTATATAATGCAAGCTACCCCTCCTCTCTTGGCTAGTTGGAGCTTTGAGGAACTTGCTTGTTGATGTAATATTGTAACACTCTTTTGATTTTGGAATAAAAGAAGACTTTGGAGGTCAAATTGGTGGCTTGGATAGTGCGTGGATGCAAGTGTTTATGAGGTGATTTTGTTCTATTCTGCTTGTTATGTTATTTTGGTTAAAGTTGGCCTTATAGGAGTATTGTTACTCATTAGGATAGTATAGCTAAGATGGTTTGATTAGTGATCTTATTATTTATATATTCAAGAGATTTTATATGCTTTATTCGTTTTTCTTAACCAATGTTGCTTTGAAGTCTCTTTTGTAGGTGATACTGTTGAAATATTGTAACTGCAAAGAGTATTCTATTTATTATTGACGTATTATTCATTAGATCAATCCCCTTTTGTGGATTGATCATGTCGGGCATTGTAAATGACCAAATCCTCTTTTGCGGTTTGGTCAAACCCTAATTGTAATATGCAAAATGAGAAGTCGGCCCCCAGAATAAATTAAGGTGGTTCTAACCACCTAGAATGAGAAGTCGACCCTGCCAGTGAAAAGACACTTCCTTTTAGCACCTGCCAGATTGCATAAATAAAGGAGGCCAACGCCTCATTTGTTCACTCACTCACTTGATCATTCAGAGCGCAAGTTTGGAACTGCAATTGGAGAAGGAAGAGAGAGAGAGCCGCATTACTTGGGAGAGGACTTTCTGTAGTGTTTGGTTTATTCTCTTGGCATTGTATTGGCTATTTATATTAAGGAAGTTTTTGCTCGGAAAGTTTCCCAGGATAAATGATGTGTCTCTTGTGATTGTGTTTTTCTCAGTGATCCTATTTATGCTATGGTTATGTAGTGAATTGAAAAGAAACCTAATAATAGCTTAAACTCTAACATGGTATCAAAGCTAASCTGAAGAGAGCATCTTTCACAAGAAGAAGAAAAACGTCACTATTGCTGTACATGAAAATTAGGGCTTTTTATTGAAGAAGAATTTCAGCCTAAAAACCATCTAGAAAAGTGTGCCCTAGCTCAAGGAACTCTTTGGCGCCTTCAGCRCACTTTTTCAGTGGTTAGATCTCCTGGAAAGTGAAACCCTAGTTTTGACTAGTACTAGAAGTACCAGGAAACCAGAAATACCAAAAAACCAGAAGCACCAGTCCAGAAATCCGCAGGTCAAGTTTGAAGTGGAAAAAGTTGGATTTTCTGAAATCTAACCACACCGCCTACTCGCTTCAGCCAAGCACACCTTTTGGTAAGTTCAAAATTCAATTTTGAACACTTTCATTTTTTGGTCATTTTCCTAGCTCCAGGTAAAAGATGTCTGCAAGCACTAAGCTTGTTGACAAGCTAGAAGGTGTGGAAAACTTCCATGCCTGGAAGTATAGATTGGACTCATTCTTGAAGAGAATGACCTAGCAAGATTCATTAAAGAAGATGTACCAGAACCCGTCGATGCTGCAGCTAAAACAATACACCAAAAGGACACAATTAGGGCCAAAAGAATCATTGCAAACTCTATCAAGATCACTTGATTCCTCAAGATTCTTCAAAGAAGACTCCAAAAGAAATGTTTGATGCCCTAACTAGATTATATGAAGGGAAGAACATAAATCGAAAGATGAATCTAAGAACTCAACTCAAGAATACAAAGATGCAGAAAGGAGAAACAATTCAGGAATATTTCTCCAGAGTATCACAATTCAAAGAACAACTAGAAGCAATTGGAGATACTATAGATGAAGGTGAACTCATAATGATGACCCTTAATGGTCTCACAAGACCTTGGGATGCATTCAAGCAAACTATTTGTGCCAGAAAGGAGAAACTACAATTTGACAGTCTTTGGGAAGAATGTATTCAAGAAGAATCAAGAGTAGCTAACCGAGAAGCTTTGCTATCAAGAGATGAGGATCAAGCCCTAGCTACTCACACTAAAGGAGGAAGAAAGAAGTCTTACTTCCAGAAAGAAACTCATAAGGAGTCTCACCCCCAAAACAAATTCATACATAAAGAATCTCAACCAAGGATATTCCAGAAGTTTCAGAAAGGACAAAGAAGAGAAAAATATTTCTCATCCTACCAATGTTACCATTGTGACAAGATGGGACATATTGCGAAACATTTTTCAGCGAGACGAGAAGAATACAAGAAGAAAAACAAGAGGTATCATGCCCATGTAGTTGAAGATGAAGAGCCACCCACAAAGATGATAAAAGAACGAATTGAAGACTGTCTTAATCTTGACACTCTCAGGATTAGTATCACCTGGTGAGGACACTTGGCTCATTGATAGTGGTGCTTACAAGCACATGATAGGTCAAAGAGACATTCTCTCTTGCCTTTCAGAAAAGAAGTTTTCTCAGAAAGTTACACTTGGAGATGATTATCAATACCCTATCTCAAGGGAGAAGGAGAATCAAATTACAAGTTTAATTCAGGGACCCCAATGAAAATGAAGGACGCACTATATGTACCAGGTTTGACAAAGAACTTACTCTCCATCTCAGCCTTAGAAAAGAAAGGCTTCAGAGTTGCCTTCATAGATGGAGAAGTTCTTATGTGGGCCAAAGGAAAAACCATGGAAGAAACAATTGTTATTGGAAAAGAAGAAGGTGGCTTGTATAAGCTAAAGGGTCACTCAGAAGCAGCCATGGCCCACTCCATTGAGAATCCATATGAACTTTGGCATAGAAGATTAGCCCACATTAACTACAAGACATTACCTTATGTAAGAAAGGCAGTCATAGGTCTACTAGAACTCAAGGTTGACCATGAAGGTGTGTGCAATGGATGTGCACAAGGAAAGAACATCAAAAATCCTTTTCCGAAGGAGTCCCAGAGCTCATTCACTCAGATGTGTGTGGCCCAATGCAATCATCCTCCATTAGTGGGTATGTATACTATGTATCTTTTATTGATGACTATTCTCGTAAAACCTGGGTTTACTTTTTGAAATCAAAATATGAAGTGTTCAGTAAATTAAAGGAATTCAAAGCCTTGATAGAGAATCTTTCTGAAAGAAAGATCAAGATACTCAGGTTAGATAATGGAGGAGAATAAACCTCAAAAGAGTTTGCAAAATTTTGCAAAGATGTCGGGATCAAGAGGGAGCTCATCACTCCCTACAATCCTCAACAAAATGGTGTAGCAAAAAGAAATAATAGAACTATAATGGAAGCAGTGAAGACCATGATCCATGATCAAGATCTTCCAATGTGCTTATGGGCAGAAGCAACAAAAATAGCAGTATATGTACAAAACAGATTGTCCCATAGTGCACTTGGGTTCAAGACCCCAGAAGAGATGTTCTCCGGAAAGAAGCCAAAAGTAAGCCATCTCAAAATATTTGGCTGCCCAATATTTGTACACATTCCAAAAGAGAAGAGAACCAAGCTGGACACTTTAGGAAAGAAGGGAATATTTATTGGATACTGTGAGGTCTCCAAGGCCTTCAGAGTTTATATACCAAGTTACCATCATATTGAGATCAACAAGGATGTAACCTTTGATGAAGATGCAACACTTAATAAATCAAGAAGATGCCAGCTTGAAGAATTATATGAAGAGGAACCTGTAGCTCCCAGAGTTGCAGAACCAGTGAGGGAAGTCATAGCTTCCTCTGATGAGGAGATTCTAGAAGACCGTGACATAGTAGAATGTCAAGAACCTCCCCAAATGACGATCTCCCACAAGAGAAAGCTAGCCTGGGCAAGGGAACTTATTCAAGATGGAGAGAAGTATGGTGTCCGCGAAGGAACCATGAGACAAGTGAAGAAACCTAAGCCAATCTCCAATTATATGGCTTTGATGTGTGATCTCTTAGAGAAGGAGCCTACCTGCTTTGAAGAATCCATTCAGAAGAAAGAATGGGTAGATGCCATGACAAAAGAATACCAATCCATCATAAGGAATGATGTATGGGAAATAGTTCCTAGACCAAAGAGCAAGGATGTGGTATCTTCCAAATGGCTTTTCAAAATAAAACATGTTGATGATGGAAGTATTGAGAAATAGAAAACAAGGTTCGTTGCTCGTGGCTTTTCTCAAAAGGAAGGCATTGACTATGAAGAGACATTTTCTCCTATAGCCAGATACACTTCGATCAGAAATATCATAGCCCTTGCAGCTAAGATGAAGTGGAAGTTACACCATGAAAACAACCTTCTTGAATGGTGTCATTGAAGAAGAAGTGTATATAGAACAACCTCAAGGGTTTGAAGTTGAAGACAGGAAGACTCATGTCTGCAAGTTGAAGAAGGCTCTGTACGGATTGAAGCAAGCTCCTAGAGCTTGGTATGGAAGGATTGACTGTTTTCTGACGAGCTTGGGCTTTACCAAGAGTAAAGCTGATTCTAACCTTTACCTCAAGGTTATGAATGATGAGCCCATTATATTGCTGCCGTATGTGGATGACTTATTCTTAACTGGAGAAGAAAAGCTCATCACTGAATGTAAGAAAAAACTTGCTGCAGAATTTGAGATGAAAGACCTTTTCCTAATGCACTATTTCTTAGGTCTTGAGATATAGCAGAGCCCAGAGAGGATCTTCCTTAGCCAAGGAAAGTATGCAGTTGAAATACTGAAGAGATTTGATATGTTGGAGTGCAAGTCCATGAATACACCCATGGAAACAAAGTTGGAGCTTCTGGTTGACTCTTCGTCAAAATTGATTTATGCTACGCTATATAGACAGATTATTGGATCGTTGATGTCTCTGACGAACACCAGGCCAGATATCTGTTTTGCTGTGAACAACTTGAGTCAGTTTCTGGTAGGGCCCAGACGTGTTCACTTGGTTGCTGCAAAACATGTGATGAGGTATCTTAAGGGTACATTAGATTGTGGTCTCAGTTATTATGGAGATCATGACCTCAGATTGAGTGGTTATACTGATTCAGATTGGGCTGGAAGTGTCTCTGACAAAAAGAGCACTTTAGGATGTTGTTTCAGTCTGGGGTCAACCATGATCTCATGGCAGAGTAGGAAGCAATCAAGCATTGCTCTTAGCACGACAGAAGTAGAATACATTGCTTCTTGTTCTGCCAGTTGTGAAGCCATATGGCTTCAGAAGTTGTTGACATGTCTATTTGATTTAGAGATGGAAGCAACCATGATCCTATGTGATAACCAGAGCTGCATAAAGATGACAGAGAACCCCATGTTCCATGACAAGTCAAAACCCATAGAGATCCAATATCATTACATTCGTGATATGGTGCAGAGAGGAGACATAAAGCTCCAATATGTTAGCATGGATGAACAGGTTGCTGATGTGTTGACCAAGACTCTATTTCGTGTAAAGTTTGAGCACTTTCGAGATAAGCTTGGTGTAGTCCGAAAGGACCTCCCTCGAAAGGGGGAGTAGTGTTGTGCTGCCAGCCTAGTGCTGTGATGCTAGCCTCGTGCTGTGATGATGTATGCCAGCCTTGTGCTGTGATGATGTGTTGCCAGCCTCGTGCTGTGATGCCAACTTCTTGTTGATGATTTTGTGTTGACAGTCTCATATTGTGATGCCAGCTTTGTGTTGATGATATTGTGTAGCCAACTTCGTGCTGTGATGCTAACTTCGTGCTGAAGACTCTTAGCCTAGTGATGATGTTGATGATGCTCCAGCCTTTGTGCTGTGTTGTTGCTGCTATTGATGATGAGAAAAACTTCCGATGATTTATAGATATGCCAGTCAGTGTTCCAGATGCTGTTGCCTTCTCTCTCTCGCCTGATGCTGTTGTAGAATACCCTTCTTGTTAAGGGGGAGTGTTGAAATATTGTAACTGCAAAGAGTATTCTATTTATTATTGATTTATTATTCATTAGATCAATCCCCTTTTGTGGATTGATCATGTCGGGCATTGTAAATGACCAAATCCCCTTTTGCGGATTGGTCAAACCCTAATTGTAATATGCAAAATGAGAAGACGACCCCCAGAATAAATTAAGGTGGTTCCAACCACCCAAAATGAGAAGTCGGCCCTGCTAGTGAAAAGACACTTCCTTTCAGCACCTGCTAGATTGTATAAATAAAGGAGGCCAGCGCCTCATTTGTTCACTCACTCACTTGATCATCCAGAGTGCAAGTTTGGAGCTGCAGTTGGAGAAGAAGGAAGAGAGAGAGAGGCACATTACTTGGGAGAGGACTTTCTGTAGTGTTTGGTTTATTCTCTTGGCATTGTATTGGCTATCTATATTAAGGAAGTTTTTGCTGGGTTTTCTCCCCCATGAGGGTTTCCTAGGATAAATGATGTGTCTCTTGTGATTGTGTTTTTCTCAGTGATCCTATCTATGCTATGGTTATCTAGTGAATTGAAAAGAAACCTAATAATAGCTTAAACTCTAATAGATACCACTTTCTAACCTTTTTGCTTACAATTGTATGAAGCTTTGAAAACCTCACTTGGAGGATTGTATGATCTAGATTTACTCTACCATTCCTCTAAGATCTTTGAAGAAGATCCCTCCTCATTCCACCAAAGAAGGACTCCATTGCCAAAGAAATTCCAAGCACAAGCTTGTTCTCTTTCTCCTTCACTAAAATTTCATTTTACTTGGTTACTTCCGCTTTGTATGCTATTTTAGATATAAATTTGATTTAAAAGGTAGATTTAGATTCTATTGTTGCATACATATTGCTTAGATCTAGATTCAAGTTTATTTCTATATCAAAAGGCTAGATCTAAAGAAGAAATATCACATTTTTGCAAGTGCTTTCATCTATAATTTTAAAGGCATTAAAGTGATTGTTTTAAGAGGCTATTTCATTGCAAGATCAAGCTACTCGGTGTTCATTTGTTTGCTGTTTTGAACAGCAAACAAAAGTCATTAAAAGAGCTCTTATTTAGGCTTGTTTTAGTGTCATAATTCATTAGTTAGATTCATTTTTACTTAGAAATTTTTCTCAAGCTTTGGGCTTTGTTATCACACAATCTGTACTTGCCCAAAGCCTAAAGGCAAGTAGGCCTAGATTGACATAACACGGAGGTAGTCCTATCACTGTCACCCCAATAGGATACCTCTATCTATTTAGGAGGAGAGGAAACTCACTCCAAGGGAGATGTCCCAAGACCTAGTTGGTTGATGAAGGGTAAAAAGACCATGTAAAGCCCACCCCTCTCTCTAGGTCACTCGAGGAAAGAAATCACTTGGTAAAGTTTAAGGGGGCAAATGGAAATGTGAATGAATGGTACCTACCCTTTACTAACGAAAAAACAAATGTTAGCAACAAGCAATGATATCAATGTTTCAAATCAGTGACTTCAAGATATAAATATGCTACTGAAACACTAAAAGATGAAATGTATAGCAGCAACAAATATATCTAGAAATTGAAAGCTATGATGACTGTTATCGCATAGTTTGTAGCTAGGAAAAGGGCTATAAGATTGAAGGCCAAACTGGCGTAATAGGAACCTATCCCACCCAATGTCACCACGATGGGGAGGTTCTTTCTCTTTAGGGAGGTTAGGCCCAAGGGAGACGTCCCCAGTGACTTGTGGTTTTGAGGAGGCAGAAGGATAATGAGACAAGGACAAACTTTCCCCCTCACAAGTCACCACCCAAACAGAAAGTCTTGGCCAAACAACCAATAATGAAGTAAATCCCCAATGAAGAACACCTGCCCGGAACAAGACAACAATAAACAGATATATGCAAGCTATATTTCGATGGGTTAGTACTTCACAAGACTATCTGATATTCAATATAAGCAATTTGAAAGTAAATGTTGACGAAGTCAATGTTTGCAAAATAGCACTTGAAAGTAAATGTCACTTCACCAATAAATACTAGAATGATATGGCATTCAATGCAACAAATCGATACTTAACACAATTAATGCCTTTAACCACCATTCAATTGCTCATAAAATGAAACATTGTTGCATTAAAGATGTAATAACCAAGGATGACGTCAGCAGCTAGGGTTAGTAAGTTAGCTAGAGCTAGGGTTAGTGTAGTTAGGGTTTCAATTGAAAAGTTTTGAGAGTGTTTAGATCAACTTCTTACTTCAACTTTGGAGGACTTAGATCAGTGCCTTAGGGTTTAATGGAGTCATAAGTGAAGGATGCAAGAGTTGAAGGGGGTGAGATTTTAAAGGACTAGAGGGATAAGTTTTGAAGTGCTGCTAAAACAGGGCTTCAAAATCATAACCCTAGGGGAGAGAGGCTCACTCCGGTGTTGCTAAAGCAATGCCTCGTGCTCTCTCCTCCTCCTTGACAAACAACTAGCTCAAATGAAATACAAAATCAAGACAAGAGGGCTTAAAGAGGGAGAGTGTTGCTAAGGCAAGGCTCTTTCATCAAACCCTAAAAGAAAACGACCCTAGGTGTAGATGACCTAGGCCTTGAACATCCTCTTCCTCTTGAAGTCAAAATGGTACGACTTGCTAAAGGGAGGAAGAAAAAGGAGTGTAGCTATGGCTAGGCTCTCTTCTTCTTCTTGAATGGCTAAAAGCTTTTCTATCAGGGGACATGAGACAAGGACCTACTTGTGTGCTTGTCACTTAGGGTTTTGATTCAGCAAATTATAAATACATGCAAGAAAATAAGACTACAACCATTAATTTAAGAAGTTTTGCAGAAAAATACTTACAATTCATCAAAAATAACCATGCAAACCCTAGTTGTAACACCTTCCTTCAAGAAAAACACCATAGAATGCCAAAAATCTCTTCCTTCAACAAGTGCGCCTTCCTTAATTCAGCCAATAACCCAAATAGGGCGCAAAAAATCAGACC
>JASDQU010816125.1:14798-25153 GCA_032191745.1 Picea mariana
GGAAAAAATCAAATTTGTATAAAATTTAGTCTTATCCATTTAATTTATGTAGGAATAAAATGCAATCCTAATTAAGGATGAAAATTAAGATATATAATATAAAAATAAACTTGAAATATTATTGATGAAATGAAAGTAACTAATTAATAAATGAAAATGAAGCAATGAACTAATCTAATGACAAAGACAATGAATGATAGGCTTCCAAGAATGACTAAGCTTGTAACCATCCTCTCAATCAAAGTTTTTAGGATGTTTTTCAATTTCTAGGGCTTCCCTAATGAGGTGCAATGAGTAGTGAAGGGCCAACGTTACACTTTTGTCTTGATTGAAGCAAATGAGGTGTTTGTTGTCATGGAAATGCTCGACTATATCATATTTAATAAGGTATATATGAAGGTGTTAGTAATATGTTCTTGGAGATGGGTTTGGATAGACCTGTCAGTTTGATCAATGTAGGATTTTCCACAAGAAAAATAATTTGATAGATACCCTGAGAAAGAAGAGGGTTGATTTGTATTTGGTGATTCTAGATAATTGTTTAGAAGTTTTGTGAGGTTTGAAAAGAGTTCAAACATGTATGCTATTGATAAAATTTTAGATATGAACCTATGAAAAATGGATCTTTTCCACATAACAAAGCATACAATTGTGATTAGAGCATTGAGAATTGTGTTTTTGATCATTCAATTTTTTACATGATCAAATCCTCACTTCTTTGTTTTCTGAATTTAATGTGCCTCTTTTCTCAATTCTATGCATCTTTATCTATTGCAATCTTTGAATTTCTTCTCGATGTTTCTAGCAACATTTGATGATACTTTGCTCCATCGAGTATTTGGAGAATGCTCCAAGAGCTATATTTTCATGTGCCTCGTCCCAAGCCCAAGTTCTATGAGACATATCATTTGCAACTTTTGATACTTCATAACATTATATCCTCTATGTTAAATGTATCCTTTTAATCAACTCATGGTAAAGTGTTTTTAACCTTAAGTTACTTAATTTTGAGTGTAAAAAATATGACAAAAACGTTTCGGCAAACTCAAGGTTCAAAAAATATCCTCCCCACATTTAAATCAAAGAAACTAACCATATTTAAAAATAATAGTAGAAATACATATAAATTTAATTAGAATGGCATGGATCATTTTTTTTTCCCATTTTCTAGAGGCGGGAGAAGGGAAAACTGGTCCTCCTCCTTGATTTCCCTTACAGGAAGATTTTGATGGAGCGTCATATTCGACCTTTGGAAAATATGGGCATCATCATTGATCTAAAATGCATAGGGAAGGTGGCTTAGTGCAAATAAGGTGGCTTAGATGTAGTGCGACCAAGGCCAATATAGAGAGTCAGATCCAACAAAAACCAAAGGATGGATTACGAGGAGAACAATTGGCCAATGGGGGCGGAAATCAACTTATAAACATTTCCCAAAGACAAGGGTTTCATAGGTGGCTTTCTCATCTTTGAAATGAGGGACGCTTCCATTGAGTGAAAAATGTGTGAAGAAAGGAGATTTTTAAGTGGTCGAGGGTTCTAGAATACAATGCATTTTCTTTTTCTTTATTCATAACTAGCAACAAAGCAAGAACCACCACCTCACAAAGATTGAAACGAAGGAACTAGAACAACTCCATCTGTAAAGGAAATAACAAAGGTAGGAATAGTAACAGATCCAACAAAACAAGTTTGATTTGACTAGGTGAACACATTAATAGCAAGGGAATTTTACCTCGTTTATCTATTAGTTGATGATTTCACTACGAGGTCAAAAACAAGATGTACTATTTGAAATGGTGAATCAAGAAGGTGACTCAACTAGCTTTCAAATAGGTTCTGTATCTAATGTTACTGATACAAATTTCACTCATTCAAATGCATTTGGAACCACACTAAGGGAAGTTGTGACTGTTGAGGATGTTGGATATGTTGTTGGCTTTGGATCTGCTAGATATTTATTTGGCTTTGATATGTTTTATCTTGTCTCTGCTCCTATAGGGTCTGATTCATATCATATCCAAATTGATCGGACTAGATGTTGGTTTATACTCATTATTTACATACTAGAATGTATTGAACATAAAAACATAGACGTCCGCTACTCATGTTGGGGAATGGTTAGTAGAAAGAGTCAACTAAGACAATAAAAATATTGCGAAAATTGTAAGCTATTATCCTTGTGAGTTTTGTTATCATTATTTTAAATTTCTTGGTGTAAAATGCTTGTTACAGTATGACTTTAACATATATCTTCAATATCTAGTAGCTTGTGTGTAGGGAAATCGAGGGTGGAAGGAAGTTGATCATTTTAAAATACAAAACAATCAATTCATCACAAAAAAAATAAGCTATTATCCTCATGAGATTTCTTATTGTTACCCCCCTAGCCTAGGGGTAACTAAGGAAATTATGTTTTGAGGCCCACATGTAGAAGACATGGAGTGCCGAGAGCTGGATGACTGACGAATCCCACATTGAGGAGACAAAGCCCCTCCTCACTGCCACACATCACCATTCATCATCAACAACATAATGGCATCCAACACACCAACCTAGCTCCCAGAGGATAGCAGGTATTACTTCATGAGGTAACAAGTCTAGTCTCATGGTAAGTGTCACTTTAATATTTGAATCATTTGGGTAGGTTGCAAAAGGTCATTTCTTGATTGTGAAATTTTTTCTTGGGAACTATACCTTTTTCCTTATTTCACCTTGGTGGTTGACATGGTTTCCTAGTAAGTTGGTCACCCCTGGAAAAACGGTTGCTACTAGGGGGGTCTCCTTGAAGGGTCATCGTACCACTCCCACTCATACTTACCACTTTCCATACTTATTCCCCTTTGTTTCCTCATCTTTTGGGTTTTTGGGTTCACTGACCCCAAGAAGGGATTGTACCTCATTTCATGGGAAGAAGGGGATAAAGGCCCAGAGGTGTAGCAGTTGGAAATAATTTAACCTTTTATATGTTCACGCTAAGGTCCTGAGAGAAATGAAATGATTCTCGATAAAATTAAAGGACCTCAAAAAATAAAATAATTAATAAATGTCTCGCTTGTTGGGGGAATGCATTGCAGTGTCTTTTACTTTCCATTGCACATGACACTCAATGTGTTCTAACTTCAAGTGGCCTTGCGGTGCTCCTTTTATTTCCTTTCACATAACACTCAATGTTCAGACCACGATACTACTACTACTACTACTACTACTACTAACAATAATAATAATAAAGGTCTTGGAAAAAGGTTGCATTGCAAATGAAGGGATGCAACACACCCTTCAAAAAGGCACCCATAAATGAGAAAATATGAACCCTTGATATGTCAGGAACCCCATTCCCAAGAATAGTTACCCCTCATCCACCTCATACTCATTACATGACCTAGAAAGGAGTCTTCTTAGGAAACATTCCTTGACTTGGGTATTATCCTACCCAATAGGGCACCATGACACCCCTCCCATACCTAAATTTAGAAAAGTTTATAAGGTCTTTGAGCATTTGTTTAACTTGAAAAGAGGGAATTTAATGCACTTGTTTGGGTGGTTCTTTTAATAGATGTTGCTTACTTAACATGATTCATATTACTTGTGGACCCTTGGAGGGCGTACTAGTTTGTCTTTGGAGGACCTTGCCCGATGAAGGCTATTCATGGAGGAACTAAGCCACTTGGACCTTCATGGGGGCTTGAAATCCCATTGGATGGATGTAGAAATCCACTCATCAGAGGCCTTAGAAGAAGAATGTTGCACTTATGAAGGTGACTCTAGCAATTGAACGAGGCACGAAAGCATGAAGGAGAGGGGACACCACCCTCCTTTACCAAACGTCTGTCTTGGATCGCATTACCGCGTCACACCTTAAGGGGAATGTTTGGCATTTTTTTCACACTTGGTGATGTTGTGGGCTTGAAGCTCCACTCTATTGCTTGATTTGGGGATGATGTGGCACCTCTCTAGCTTGATGTCCTAGCCTTTGGAGGATTTTCCATCACATGTTCCACCTTGGAGGAGACTTTTGTGGTATTATTTACCATTATTTTTCTATTTTGTAGCTTATGTGGGAAACAAGTTGAATCTATTTGTTGATTAAGCATTGTAACTTTTGGTTATGACCTAAAATTAGGGTTTTTATGCTAAAGTGGAAAAATGTGGACAAATTGACTTGGGTTTTCCTCATATAAATATGAGGCAAGTCATTTTCATTTCTCATAACTCATCACTTGGTAATTACACACTCTTGGACTGAAATTTCGGCCTCCCTGGGAAAAATCGTTATCTCTCTTTTTCATGTCATAATGGATGCAACACTTGTTTATTGGTGGAATAAAGGCTAGCAACTTCTCTTGGATTCTTCTTTTTGGAAAAATCGTTGGAATTCATTTGACAAAGTAAGGGTTTTGCATGATATTAGGTAAGGAATTTATGCAATTATGTGTTTTTGTTCTTAATTTCAGGGTTATACTATCAAACCCTAGGAGGAGTATAAGGGGATACACCCTCTATCAATGATTTTTTTGCTATTTTTGTTGAAATGGATCAAGGATTGCTACAATAAGTAAGAGGGTTTACACCCTTGTAGAAAGTCCTTTCTAAGGCTTGTCTTTTCTAGGGAGTAAGAGGGTTTACACCCCTAGAAGATTATGAAACCCTAGTTAAACATGAATTTCTAAGCTAGACGATTTGGAGGTTTTGTTTCTTCTTTGGATTAATAAGGGTTTAATTCTCAAAGAAACATTTTATTCTCTTTTTAGTCTAGGTTGTTGTCTAATAAAGAGACTCCATTAACCCAATAGATAAGTCACTAATTGCATTGGAGATTGTATATTGTTGCATTGGTAAATGTGAAATTTGAGAGATTGAATTGTTCAAGTTTGGATTTGAATATTACATGATTTACACTCTCTTGTTCTCCAAGGGTGTCTTGATTTGCTAAGTGATTGTGTTTACGTAACAAGCATTAATCTACAACTATTAGGGCTACAACAAAATCACTCATACTTTTTTTCCACTTTTCCATCACTGAATATTACTTGTAAGCTATGATAATTGATATGTGGGTAATAAGTTATCGTTTGGGTGGTTTACTTGATAATTTCAGTGGTTAGAACTTGATTTTGTAACAAAATTTTTCTACATCCATTGGGATGTCATAAATACTTGTTGATAACACTCTTAAACAACCCTCTTTTTCCATCAAAGTTTTAGTTTAACATTGGAATATTGTCTACTTGTTATAAGCATTGTTATCCAATATTACATGGTTGAATTTGATGGTCTGATTTGCATATATTATAAGTTTGATCTAGCTGGTATATCATTGTTTACTGCTGCAATTTTGGGACAACAATTTTTCTTGTTGATTCCCCTCTTGTCTTGGGGATTTTATCATCATATATTGTCTTGGTTTGGTTTTCCTAACATTGTTTTGCAGGTACATAACCTCAGTAACCATTTACCAACTCCAAAGAATCTTTCCTCATGCCTCAAGTTCATTTATACCTTGACCTATAGGGGTGTCCTTCCATCTCCTCACTTCTTCCCTTGCAGTCCTTCTAGGGTCACCCGAGAAGCCTCTCTTGTGTTGGACTTTTCCTTCACTGAAACAAGAGGGATATCTATTGAGGTGACAATGATAGGTGTCCCCAGTTGTATCATATGATTGTGGTTTGGGTTAGGCTTTAGGAGTTGTATCAAGTAGGGGACTTGCATATCATCAAGGAACCAATCAACCATTGAATGATCAACAATAAGACAATATGTCATTACTCCAACCACCTGTAAACACAAAATTAGATGCATGTAAAGGTAACAATGGTAACACATTTATCTTTCCTCCTAAAAATTCCTTAAGCCTTAGTCAAAACACGTATAAAATTCTAATTTGGTGATGAAAACAAGGATGTCCATTCGTCTTGTCAGTTGGGTAGTGGCCATAATTCATGATGAGATTCAATTGGCATGTGGAGTTAAGTGATTTAAGTGGAGGCTCATTCCAAGAGTCATGAGCACAAGTTAAGGAGTAATTAAAACCTTAGATTGACAACTGTGACAAGACAAAAGTCTAATTTGAAAATTGGGCATAACATGGAGTAAAAAGAATTCAAATCACCATTTCAAAATTTTGAGGGTAATCTCTAGTTGAGTTCGAGTTGTGCTAAGAAGGGAAACATGCTTGCGGGTGAGGAAGATGAGAAAAGCACAAAAACTCATCCAGGGAAGTTGTTCCAAGAACCAAGTTGTTACAGGTAACCATTAAAACCATCATAGCCAGAAATATTTCTCCATGTGTTAAAGTCTTCTCATATATTGTCAAAATTCCTATGTTTTATAGACCCATGGTCGAATCTGCTAGGATTTGTATGAGTTTTTGAGAAAAATGGTATCCTATAGAAACCAGACTGATACAATCCTATAGAACACATTTCCTATAGAAATTTTCTTACATAGTTCCTACAGGAACAACTGTAGAAAGATCACTGTGTCTTGAATTTGTGGAAAAACCCTCAGTTTTTTCCCAAGTAAATGCTTGCTAAAATTTCCCAACCACCATGAGTACCTAAAGCAAATCCAAGCTATCACATTTTCTGAATAAGGCCTCTATAGAAAACCAATAACCAATTCTTCTCTCATTTTTTATTTTTTTCTCCCTTTTAAGACTTAACTCATAATCTTTGAAAGATAAACTCATCAACATCAACCATGGGAGATGGTTTTAATAAGAGGGAGCCAACATAACCTTCTAGGGTTTATGATAATCCAGAAATTATGGAAATTTTTCAAAAGTGTAATTGGTTAGGATACTTTGAAAGACTCAAAGGGTATAATGATGAGGTGGGTAGAGAATTTTCCCTCAACTTTCAGAATATACAAGATCATGAGAATGTGGCCATAGTGAGGGGACTAGTAATTATAATCAATGAATCCTCCATCAATGGATTAACTAGTTTTCCCATGGGCCTCCCTTGGGATAAAGATGAGAGACAAGAGGCCATTACTACCAAAAATGCATTCTTCCTCCCGAATGAGAAACTTGATGAAGACAAGAGTGGTATTAAAAGATAGTCCCTCCCTCATCCCTGGCTAGAAGTGTCCTATCACATCATCAAGTACATCACATGTGAAGGAAGGGTGAGTGTGGTATATTCTTACCACTTCATATTATTACACCAGCTTAGACGCCTTTCAAATCAGGAACCACGTAAGAACTTGAGCATTCCTTACTTCCTCCTCTAATCATTAAAATAAATGAGCATAAAGGTACATAAGGGAAAACAAAAGTTTTTAGCACATCATGGGCTCAGAAAATTGATAGTTTCATATTCCCTCAGACAATTAAAGCACAAAATTTTGTGGACATATTTCATGAATATGGATCTACCAGCATTTGAAGAGGCACAAGCAACAATGAGTGAGGAGGAGAGGAAAAAAGGAGAAGAACCTAAGAGAATCACTAGGACCAAAAGATCAAAACTACAAAAGAAAGAAAAATAAAAAAGTCGATGAGAAGGATAAGGAAGTGGTTGATTCTCTAGTTGCACTAGGGACCCCTTGTGCCAGTCCCTTAAATATCACTAGCGCAGAATGGGTTCAAACTAGAAGGAGAATATCTAGCATAATTAAGAGTCAAAAGAAGAAAATCCCAATACTAGATACTCCACTCACCATTACATCCCAAGTGGAAGAGGTCAAGGATTCTCCTAGTCCATAGGTACCACAAGAGGAAAAAGGTAAGAAGCATAAAGAGGAAGCAACAACAAAAGATGAAAAACCACTCTCTATTGAAGGGACCTCCAAGACAAAGACCCTTGTAGAGAATCTCCTATTTGCAACCTTATTAGAGTTAGAGAAGGCCAAAATTGATGTTATCAAATGGAAAAGAGTGGCATAAGACAACAAAGGAAAACATAAAGAATATGATTCTCAAGATTTGGAGAAGCAACTCCAACTTATGCAGGAAAAATTTCGGATCATGCCAATGTAAAAAGTGGAATATAGCCAGAATTTAAAGGTGAAAAACCAGAAGCTGCAGCAGTAACTGAACAAGGAAACAATAGAACTACATGACAAGAATGAACAAGTGGAAATTATGGAAGCTACAATCAAGACAATAAATAAAGTGTATGTAGAGATGTTGGAATGCATGCCACCAACTAGGACATATGAAATGTTCCTAAAAGAACAATGGCATTAAAAACAAATTGAACACTTGGCTAAATTGGTAAATTTCAACCTTGATACCACCAAGGATTTGTTAGATGCATATCAGGGATGTAACATGGAGGTAAGGGCCAAATGGTGTGAATTCTACCTACTTAACCTCATCCTACCACACCCCTACAATTGGAATCTCAATCCATATGTGGGGGATGTCCAATTTTTCATCTTTTCATCATGGCTTATGCATGAAAAAATGAGGGAAGATGAATTAAAAAGGTACAAGGAAGAGGAGCTCCAAACACCTTTGTGGATTAGAGCTGAGGCAACTAGGCATGGGGATTTAATAACCAACCATCACAACCTCTCTTTGGATAAATATGTGGCCCCAAGTTGGAAAACCAAGCAATGGGAAGAAATGGACCATCTATATGACTCATTAAGATTATTGGGATAACTGGCAACAAAATCTTGCCATAGGAGGTGGCACTCCTCGCCTCATGGTTTGCAAATCAGAGAGCCTCACTCTCCCAATACACTGCATCTTTCCCTCCTAAGGATGCCTTGGTACAAAGAGGCTTTAAATAATATCAAGACTAAATGGGTTGGGTTGAATATGAACCCCCCACTCCTCCTTTCTATGGCAACTGTGGCTGAACTCAACACATAAAAGAAGAAGAAGATTGGGTCAAGATTTTGAAAAAAAGGGATATCATGAGGAGTAAGCCATCACAAGGTATGTGGCCTAGGATATGAGGGAAGGGTTCAATGATCAACAATAGTTTAATGAACAACAACATGGTGTTAAGCAACAACAAGGTGTTGAACAAAAATAGCTTAGTGAACAACAACATGGTACATGGAAACAACCTAGCAGTGGTCAAGATCCTAGTGGGAAACACCAATAGTAATAAGAGCAAAGGAACTAGATTTTGTTGCACAAAGGGCGTGCAAAGTTTCAGTTGGGGGGTGATGATGAGCCTAATTATTTCCTATCCCAAAGTCTCATCTTAAACATATTTTCCCACCAAAATATGACTTAATACTTGTTTTTGACCATATGTAATAGTAAGTCATGGATATTTTTGCATGTTGCTTAGTAAATGTATTTTGAGGTTGATTTTTGTGTATAATATGCCTTTTTTTCTCTAATATTTATGCCAAAATATGTATGTAGAACCAATCAAGTCGAACTTCACAAGTCAAGGGCTCCCACACGCTGAAAACATGACATTTTGTCTCCCTTAGAGTGATGCTAGCCAAGAATCAAGGGACATTGTTCCCACCTACATCCAGAGCGCTCCTTGTGCATTAATGCCCACTCATGATCAACAAAAGTTTGAGATATAGATGCAATTCGATGGGATCCATCATTTACCAACTTCTCTCCTGGATCTAAGAAGGGATATTAAACTCTCAAACTATATATAGACCTATATCCTAGGAGAGAAAGGAGACATAATTTTGGAAAGTATTGTATTGAGACTTTTGTTCTAAATAATTTTGTTGAAGACTTAGAACCTTTTTTCTCTTGATGTATTCTTGTTGTTAATGAAATAAAGATGGTTTTGCCTTTAGTTTATTAGCGTTTTATCAAGGTTCCTTGTGTTTCTTGGGTAGGGCCCACTCAAGAGGGTTCAAGGACCCTATAACAATTTCTGTAGTTTTCATGCATGTTAATTAATGATTAAATAACATTTCATTCGCTTTTGAATTTTAATATAGTTTTGCATGACTAATTCTAGTTTCTGTCAAAGTTATCATTGATTCGTTAGTTATAGCAGGCATCCTGTAGAAATGTTCAATAGCCTTTTGGATCACTCTTAGGTGGCTCCCAAGGCCAAGAACCTCATATCCACTTCATTTATTTATAGACTAGCTTTGTTGATGCTTCTAAGGACTTACACTACTTTTCTTGGCCTCATTTTTGCTTAATGTAGGAGTTTCCTGTATAAACTGCACAGTTCTTGTAGAAACTACACGGTTCATGTAGAAACTACATGTAGGATTGGTTTAGTTCTAGATTGCATTTTATCTTAATCTTCTTTTCATGAAATCATCAAAAAACAATAAAAAAACATATGGATTGTTATTAATCAAGGGATTAGACAAATTGGCTTGTTTTATTCATGCATTAGTTTAGTTATTCTTTAATTACAATTTTCTGTCATAACTTAGATTGAATTTATCTTCCACTTTCA
>JASDQU010816126.1:2035-18212 GCA_032191745.1 Picea mariana
CCTTGGAGGGTATACCCATGATTATGTGTGGGAGCTTGCACCAGGGTGTAAGTCCGTTAAGTAGGTCGTCAATGTAACTTTTCCACCCTAGCCCAACCCCTTCTTGTCTCGTTGTTACGACATTGGATTTCATCACCAACTAGTGGCTTCGGAATTAGAAGGTCTTGTTTGCTTGGTTTTGCTTCCTATATTTTTACTAGCGCATGTTGTTTGTTTACCCAAGTTGACCATAGAATTTCCTTCGTAAGTTTTTAACTCGATCACAATTGACCCTCCATGTCATTCACGTAGGATGCAAGGCTTACCCCAAGAAAATATGAAAGGTTCTCAACCCTTGCCTACCAACTCACCGGAGGGCTCTCCTCAACAGAGTGAAGTCCAAGACGTTGCCACTCCACAAGTGGAAAGAACTGACTCTCTAGAACGGTTCCGAATTACCAATTCTCGAGAGGACTTTCGACTTCATCCCGACTTCGAGAGACACATTGTGCGAGTGAATTCTTCTGGAGACTTGGTTGTTCAGTCTTCTAGATCACCGACTGAACCTTTCCTAGGACCTGAGGGTCAATATCCTTTTTGGACTACTGTCGTTTTTAGATGGGATCTCTTTGGCTCAGGAGCAGGCGTTGATATCACTGTCTCATCTGAGCTACCCAAAACATCTGATCTAGATGCAGTACCTTTTACTACTGCTTATTATTTTCCTGGTACAGAAGCTCCGCGAGCTGACCATATCTTGACTCTCCCTTTACAAATGGTCCATTACACAGATACTACAAGTCCTCACACCAGGATTACCATGGCTAGCCAAGCCCCCATTGGCACACTGCTTTCACCCAGAGTCAGCTCAACACTTCCACCCGGATACCATGCGTTGAATGCCTCTATTCATGCTCCTTCGCAAATCTCATTCGAAACTCCTGGCAGTTCCACTCCTTCTGAGCACCATCCTCCCGGTTTCATTCCGACATTTACTCTGCCCCCTTTCAGAGGACCTCTTCCATCCTCTATCGGAGGCACTAATCCTAGTGGCAAAATTCTGTCGTTCACACCAAATTACCAGATTCCTGTTGGTGGACAATTTCACCAAGGAGGCCCAACTCAACCCCCCCCCTTGCAGGAAAAATCCCAATTGGGACGTAACCCCTGATTGGAGGGCAACCCCCATAGACCCCACCTTATGGACAAAACATACCTCCATCCTTGACCCAGTATTGGAATCATCTTATACAACATAATCCTCACCCGACTGGGGGGAAACAACCTCTGGCTAGCTCCGTCATACCCCCTAGTACAGGCCAACCCTATCCAGGTAAGTCTAATCCTATTTGGGGCTTGATTTCTCAACCCCACGCCCCCGTTCAAGGGTACAACCCTATGAGTTACTTGCCTCCACACCAACAACTGAATCTTCCTAGATCCTCGCATTATATGCAAACTGCTTATGGTCCCATTGGTTTGCCGACGGGACTCCCTCCCCAAAGTCACCAGTACCTGCATGTGAATAGATGGTTACCTTTCTTAGCCACCCTGGACCTCCCGGATCTGTCAAGGATTTTAAATGATCTGATCCATCACTCTCCCCAATGACCCACCATACCGGCCAAACTACCATCCGACATCCCTAAATTCGATGGCAAACCAGAAGAGGATCCAAACAATCATGTAATGACTTTTCACCTTTGGTGCTCATCCAACTCCTTGATGGATGACTCTATTCATTTACGCCTTTTTCAGTGAACCCTCATGGGTTCCACCGCGAAGTGGTATATATAATTACCATGAGGTTTCTTCACTGACTTCAACACCCTCGCTATGGCTTTCCTCACCCACTACCAGTTATCGATTCGCTATGAAACAAGGACCGAGATTTTGAGTTCTTTCAAACAAACCAAAGCCACTCATATCTCCGATCACATTCATGAGTGGCGACGGAGATGACGTCTCATCAAACTCAAACTTCCCGATCAGTTGCTGGCAGAGTGGTTCAAAAAATCATTCGTGAATGACATCGGTCGTGACATCGCCATGGGTGGAGTTGTCATGGAAGAACAAAGCATTAGTTGTGCTCAATACCTTAACCTTGTTTACTCACAAAGGGGTACTCTTTACAAATTACTCCCTGATGCACCTCGTCCTTCTACTTCTACCACTTCAACTACTCTTTCTACTTCTCATACAGCCAATGGTGTGATTGGCACTTTCCATGCCCAACCGCATTCCATCCAAACCTCTAGGAACAACCCCAAACCCATTTCTTCTAATGTTCAAAATGCTTTGTCTCCTACCCCTCCCACTGGCAAAACTTCTGAGGTAAATTTTGTTCAATCTACCCCCACCTGTAAAAACAAATCCAAAAAGGGAAAGGGTAAGAATAAGTAGGAAAAAAATAATTCGCAAGTAGAGTGAACCAAAACACCACCTGTTGACAATATGGATAAGTGCAAACCTCGATACCCTTGTCTTATCTGTGGTGATGATCACTACACTAAGGATTGTCCACGATGATCCAAGGTTACTAAGTTCCTTCAAGGGACCACAAAACCACCCACTCTGATCGTATTGTCACAACCCTTCCCCTCTCATCAACAAGCCCAATTGGTCACTCATGACCAACCTTCCCCCTTCAATACATCCTATGTCTTAATGTGTACAGGTGATTCAAAGCAGCAAGACATCACACTTACCACTCAAGCCAAAGATTATCCTTTCTCCAAAGAGACGGTTGATGTGATACCTCCTTCGTTGATCCAACCATATCCCATGACTCCACCTACCAATGGTCCTCTTCATCTCGAACGACCAAGCCTCAACACAGTTCTTCGCCCTCCTCCAAAGGGCGTCGTTCGGAAATTAGCTTTCAATCCTCATGCCCGTGTTGCCCAGAACTACAGTATGGTTGAAGATCTGGCCCAAGAACCATCCGTGATGTCAGCCCTCGAAGTCCTTCAAAGTTGTCCTATACAACAGAAGGCACTATTGAAAGCTATCGGTGGAATCGACCCTACGGATACGAATTTAATTATTTTTTACTTGGAAGATCACATTCCAAGGTTACCCCCTCAACTCGCATTCCAAATACAAGTTATTGTCTCCGACAAAAAAAATTGTAGAACAGTTATCGACAAGGGTGCCTCGACATGTGTCATGTCTATTACCTGCTAGAAAGCCATCATCTCTCCTCCTTTGACTGAATCTCACAACACGCTCAAAGCCTTTAATGGCTCTAGTTTTAAACCTTATGGTGTCCTCCCTTCATTTATGATTACGTTAGAAGGCAAAACGGTCCAAGTTGAAGTGGAGGTCTTTGACGCTCCTCTCAATTACAACCTTCTACTTGGTCATAGTTGGATTGATTCCATGCGCACAGTTGTGTCGACTCTTTTCCATGTCGTGCGTTTCCCACATCAAGGCAAGGTAATTATCATCGACCAATTATCCTTCTTTAACTCTGATGCACATACCGGCAACATATCGTTCATTGCCAAACCCCCCCCCCCCTGGATACGAGAACGTCGATGTGGGTCTTCTAAAAGACTCCTCGTTAATGGGTACCTTCCCCATACCACCACCTGATGTTCCACATATGTTTTTCGCCTCAATAAACATGATCTCCACCTCTATTCACGGAACCCCTGCATCTCATGACCCATGGATGGTACCCAACCCTGGCAATCATCTTCGTTACGGCGACGAAATGCCTTTGAGTCCGGTCAAATCCACCTATTAGGCCATTCAATCGGCAACCCCTTCTACCCCCTCTCATGGTGATTTATCTCCAGATCCTTTCCGCATCATTTTTCCCATGG
Source organism: Picea mariana (assembly GCA_032191745.1). Classification (NCBI taxonomy): domain Eukaryota; kingdom Viridiplantae; phylum Streptophyta; class Pinopsida; order Pinales; family Pinaceae; genus Picea; species Picea mariana. The sequence goes on from JASDQU010816126.1 coordinate 5,845, forward strand.
ATGAGATGATTATGTCTGTAATGGAAGACACCCCCTAGGACGATGGACATCATTGTTCCATCCTCTTCCTGGAACAACACACCATCGAGAGATACCAACGGATCTCGACCTTGTTGACCTTTTTCGTCATTTCTACCGTTCCCGAGTCCACACACAATGTGTTTTCTGAAGGGAACTTAAGTAATATCTCACCCACCATCCCCCTCGACATATCCATAAAACTTGGAATTGTTGAAAATGTGCATATCGGAGCTTCGTGTTCCCCTGACGAAATTGTCACCTACAAGTTGCTTTTCAAAGAATTTTGTGACGTCTTTGCCTGGATCTATGACTAAATGTCGGGTATTGACCCCAACATTCTGATACATGAGATTAAGACATACCCAGACGCTAAACCTGTCTAGCAATGTCTTCATCCGGTCCACCCACATAAAGCAACCACTATCAAGCTTGAAGTCAAGAAACTTCTCAAAGCCGGCTTTATTTACTCGGTGGCTCTCACTGACTGGGTTTCCAATCTTGTCCCGATCAACAAGAAACAAGGCACAATCCACGTGTGCATTGATTATAGGGATATTAACAAAGCATGTCCTAAAGATGACTTTCCTACCCCCTTCGTCGACCAGATCGTCGACGATTGCATTGGTAGTGAAATCTTCTCTTTGATGGATGGTTTCTCTGGATATAATCAAATCAATATCGTTCCTGCGGACAAACACAAAACCACTTTTATTTATCCTTGGGGCACTTTTGCCTATCGCAAAATTCCTTTCAGTTTAAAAAACACTGGCGCAACTTTTCAGCGCACTATGTCTTATGCCTTCCATGATATCAAGCACATCGTGCAGCCATATCTAGACGACTTACCCGTTCATTCCATGCACCATGTAGATCATCCAATACACCTCCGTGCCATTTTCCTTCGATGTCGGTTTTACCATATACACTCGAATCCTCACAAATGTGTTTTCTGCGAAGAATCCGGCCGACTTCTAGGCTTTATTGTTTCACGTCAAGGGATCCGAATATATCCTTTGAAGGTCGAGGCGATTCTCAATCTCCCTCCTCCTTCCTCACTTCGCCAGTTACAAAGTTTGCAAGGGAAGGTAAACTTTCTTCATCGTTTCATCCCGAACTATGCCGAGATAACTCTTGGATTTATGTGACTGCTCAAGAAAGGGTCTGAGCTTGTCTAGGATAGCCGTCGAATAAACTACCAAGCCCATCAGTATATTATCCTTGGTGATACTCTCTATCGTCGTGGGATTGACTCCGTTTTTCGATGCTGCCTCACATTTGACGAAGCCGAAAAATCCCTAAATGACTGCCATTCTAGAGCTTGTGGTGGTCATATGTCTGGGTATGCTACTTCCCAGAAGATCTTGTGGGCAGGGTATTTTTTGCCTTCCTTATTTAACGATTGTATAATTGTCATCCAAAAATGCCACGCTTGCCAGACCTACAACCATAAAATACGGTCACATCCTGCTCCACTTCACCCTGTGGTCTCTGTTGGTCCTTTTGCGAAATGGGGTATCGATTACATGACATGTCACCCTCACTCGGTCGGGGGGCATGGATACATTATTGTAGCCGTAGATTATTTTACGAAATGGGTCGACATTTGACAACACCGGAAATACCGCAACATTATTCATATTCAATCACATCATAGCTCGTTTTGGTGTTCCTCGGGCTATCGTCACTGATCATGGTAGCCACTTTAGAAACTTCATGATGTCCGAACTCAAATTTGGGTCTTCGCCATGAAAACTCAACACCCTATTACCCACAATCCAATGACCAAGTCGAAGAAATTAACAAAGTCCTCATTACCATGCTTCGACGAATGATAGGGATTCACAAAACGAGTTGGCACACAATATTGTTTTCAACATTGTGGGCTTACCGGACATCCGTTAAGTCTGCTACTGGGTTTACACCATTCTAGTTAGTCTATGGTCTAGAAGTCATCCTGTCGATTGAATGTGAGATACCCTCCCTAAAACTAGCCGTCGAAATCCTCCCAAACACTTCTGCTGAAGAAGAATGTCTGTTGTATCTCATGCGATTAGATGAAACTCGTCGCGACACCACCCTATTCATTGAAGCCCAGAAGAAATGCATCAAAGCCCAATACGACAAACATGTCAAGCCTTGCGTTTTCTCCAAAGGTGATCTAGTTCTCCTTTACAAACAAGATCGGGATATGCTAGGAGAAGAAAAATTCGAGGCTATGTGGCGAGGTCCCTATATCGTTAGACGGGTTTTGGAAAAAGGAGCTTACGAGTTAGTGGACTATGACGGTATCCCTTTGAGTGAACCCAGAAATGGGATGTACTTAAAGAAATACTATGCCTAAGATCACTTTTGCATGAGTACATGTATTTTATTGTATCATACTTCTTGTGTGTTACTGTAGTATGCTTTTTCGTTATTTAGTCTCTACCCTCGACCGCTTATGTTACATTGTGTTTGGTTTCCAAATGTCGGAGTCTTTACTACCCCACATTGGCTTCGCTGATGGCGCTAGCCGTAGTACTCAGAACCTTGCTTCTGTTGCTTCAGTAATTTATGCCCCTACAAAGGAACTTATCACTCTACGAGGTGTGTGTCTCGGCCGTGTGACCAACAATATTGCAGAGTATAGTGTCGTCATCGAATTGTTGATTGATGTTATTTCACTCGATATCCGCCACTTGGTTGTACGACTCGATTCGCAGCTAGTAGTACTACAGCTAAGTAATGTCTATGCTATTCAAAGTCCTACCTTATTACGGGTATATTTACGAATTCGTCTCTTGGAACGTTATTTTGATTATATTGAATATCAACACATTCCTAGATGTCTAAATACATTGACTGGTGCATTATCTAACTATGTATTAGACAGACATTTGGTCCATTTATAAACCAATCACATCACATGTATCACACAACACAAGATAAGCCGATAGAAGCCATATATATGTATATAACGATCAAAAGTTTTTACAAAAAGTTTATGTCCAAGGACCAAAATCTCAAAATGTGAAGCCCATAGCTTCTACAAAATAGCGTCATGGGTGATGCTCACGATAACACACAACTGCTTGGGCCACCCTACGAAGCAGTCGACTAATAGACTCTGACACCCCCACAGTGTGGCGCTGATAACGCCTAGGGATCTCCCCAATAGCCATATCTGGGATGTCAGTGGTCAACCCCTCCAATTTTTGCTCCACTGCCTCATAGTCTTCGACATCCCATCGTGCCACTGGAGCTGCCTCTTCTCGTCGCTGAATAGGAGACGTTCCTGGAGGTCGATATGGCCCCACATCTGTGTCATCAAAAAGAGATTTTTCGATTAGTCCTTGGACAAACATAAAAACATTTTATATGATAAAAAATTACAAAAACATTTAAAATAACAAAATGTGTACTTCTTACCTAGGTCACCCCACTAAGCGTCCTCAGGTAGGGCCAAATCCGGATCCCCTCGGAAGTCCAAACCTGCGTATGCATAGTCATCAATCATCAACATCTATGGTCGCAACCAGTCGAAGAATGAATCATTGTACTTGATGATGGCCCCAGCTACGTGTTGGGCTATGAGGTTACATCACCTCAGCATCCTCAGATCCCGTGGAGCCGTTAAACCCCAATCAACTTGTAATCTCGGCAATGGGACCCTCTCAAGGAAGAAGGACACCAAAAGTGATCCGTACCCAAACTGCTTCAAGTTTCCCCTCCTGCACTTCGTCAATTACCTCTTCATATTGCGAAGAACTGCTTCCGACCAGTTGAAGACTTGTGGCTCTGTGCACTCTATGGCATATTGGAAGTAGCTCTGGAGATCCATGTGTGGAGCTGCACTCCCAACCATGTATGCTATAGTGAACAAGATGGTTCGTAGGGTCAAGTCTTGGACCCCCCAAATAGCAACCTTGCCCTTGCTTCTTTCTTCCTCAGGAACACAGTACTGGCGACAATATTCACTCATAGGGAGGCTGACACCTCAGCTACCGGTCAAGCTAGTGTAGTACCCACGCCGTGATAACCCTGTTAGAAAGTAGATATCCTTGATATCTAGGGTCAATGTGTGGACTCCCACATGAAACAACTATTGGTCCACATGCCACATATGAACCAAGTACTCCAACAACCTGATTTGGGCCCTCATGCCCAGAATCCGGAAGAATTTCAAGAGCCCATAGTCTCGGAGGGCAGCAACGGTACCTGGGTCATTTCCGGCAATGGCATCCTCCTCCTCATGTTCTCTTTCTCACCACTCCAGCATCGTGATGGTCAAATTCCTACACAAGAACCATAAGAGAAGGGTCAACAACTTATTTCAAACCTTGGCATAATTTTTATTGAGCAAAACTCAAATTGAAATTTCATTTTTCGGCCCCCACAGGTGCCCCTTTAGCACAGTGCGAGATTCTCGCAGGTTCCCTCAAGGTCGCCTATGAGAATCCCATATTCTCATAGCCCCCACATGGCTAGCCTGCGAGAATGCTCAGGTGCAAGTTTTGGCCCTAAAATGAACCCAAAACCTTGAAAATTGCCAATAAAAACTAAAACTAAACCATGAAAAAGGTAGAAGATCAAGAGCTTACCTCATTGGCGGAGACGGTTCACCAAATGGTCGCTTGTGCCTCCCACGATCGAGCAGTGAAATTTGGGGGAAAATGAGGTGTATTGGGCAAAGTTCTTGGCAAAATCACAATGAAAATGGTGAAAGCCCCTTTTACCCATAGTTATTCACTTTTTACCATTTTTGCTGATTTTTATATTGTTTTGTCCATAAAACCTAATGCTTAATAGTCCTATGAGTGTGACTTTTTGCAGATATAGCAACTTTGAAGTCCACACGAAGAAGTACGGATGTTTTTTCTTTTTCATCGCATGTACGACTGTTTTTTATGGTTTTTAGAAAAACCTCGAGCTCAGTCTTCGTTTGTTCTTCGCGCTTGAAAATACATGAGAACGTAATCGAGTATACTTTTATCACTTTTTCAGACTCATAAAGTTTATATGAAAAAGGAACCCCCTGGAGTTTCCTTTAAGCTCTTTTCAGACTCTCTAAACATGAAAAGATTGTCGAGCGACCTTGTTCTTTTCACGCTCGTTAAAGTATTTGAAGAAAATGTTTGTTGAGCGATAGTTTATCTCTTTTTTGGTCTCATCAAACTACTTTACGAAAAATGAATTGAGAGAGTTCTCTTTTAAGTGTGTTTCCAGACTCTATAATCATGAAAAACCTTCGAGTTTTCTATCTTTGGACTCGTTAAACAAACATCGAAAGACCCATAATGGGACCAAGCCACTCCTTCCTAGGGTTCGTTAAAAATACTCCAAGGGACTCGTCCGAAGGATGATCTTACATCAACAAGCATATGTTATCCTCCTCAAGCTTGTGTAAAAATAAAGAGGTACTCACCAGAAATGGTGGGGGAAATTTTGGGAAAGGGATGTGTTTTTGTATTCATATTAATGGCAATAAGCTTCGCTCTTGAACATGACACCCACTATTCATCATTTGAAGCCGGTTTGGAAAATCCATTTGCCTCTCATTCGACTTGCTACAAAGTCATATCATGGGTCATCTCTGAGTCAGTGCTGCCAAGTCCTTCGTCGTGTCGTTCATATGTTCAACAGAAATTCATCCAAGTCCTCTATTGAGTCGGCCATCTGCAGTTGTCCATTCTTACCATGTCGGCCTTCTCTGTGTCTGTTTCAATCTATATTCATACTCTGTTTCACCTTCAATATTTGTTACTTATTTCATGTCATTGATGGGGGATACATGAAGGCCCTCCTATCATGAGTCTTGTTCTTTCGACTTCAACTCATTATCCGGAAACAAGACTTAGAAATTATCTAGTACCTTGGAACTTGCATGCCTCAATGGCAGGTTTCCTCGCTTTCAACTGTGGGTTTTCATTATTGACCCCTGATCGGGAGATTCCATCGAATGTTCAACCTCAGCTCATTTATTCACATTTGGTGGATTGTGCTAGTGTACCTTGGGAGTCATTGACATTAATGGTGATTTCCCTCTCACTTGTTAATGGTTTCATCAATGACCGGTAATCAAGTGGTTTCTACCATGTTCGACTTCAACACATGTAATCGCATGGCTAGATTCGTACTTTTAGGTGACGAGATTGAAGACCCTGGGTATCATCTTTTTTATCCAGGCTATGATGGAGTATGTATGATTTTCATCGACACATAGATCCACTTTGTATGTCATGTGGCTATGTCATCTTAATTTAATTCTTCTCGCATAGATCCACAGTGTATTCCTGGTGGCTATGCAGTATTTTGACGGCATGGATCCATGGTGTATAATTGGTGGCCATGACCTACATTCATGATGTCATCTGTCTGTGATATGAGTATGGGAATGTCTACCTCAAAACGGGTATTATATTCTGTAGATGCTTGGTTGTTTGCAGGTTTTGGATTAGGTGCACTCCTGGTTTCTGACACACACATGCAGTTTACAAAGTATTTCGGTTGTCACAGATTCTGGCCTCATACTTTGGGGGGAATTCTGTTACACATGATTTTGGTCACTTTGGTAATGTCTCAACAGTGATGTATTCAGGCTCCCAACAAGGACTTTTTGCTTGGGAAAAGTGGCTCTTGTCTCCTTCCAAAAACATATTTTTAAGATGAGTTCGCAGGTTGACTATGGTCTAGGGTGCGAGAATCCTTCGTTCTCGCAGGCCACCCACACTTAGGGTGAAAACTTCTCGCAGTCTAATCCATACATAGGGTGCGAACCTATTTTTAAGCTTGGAAAGGAGAAGAGGTCTCGAGGGTTATAGAAGGGGATCTTCTAGAAAATGATTTGGCATTCACATGGTTGTCATTCTACTGACTTCTCAGATTTGATGGGATCATCCTCATCCATGTAAACATCTCTCCTTCTCCTATATATTGAAGGGTTTCTCATGGAAAAGGTTAAGCAAGATTGAATGGATAATTGGTGAAAGAATTGTGTGAAGAACCCTGCTTAGACAGTAGCTTGAAGGCTCTATTTGGTCTATCAAGAGGAATTGAATCTTCTTCATGCAAGTACAGAGAAATTCTGTGTGTTGGAACCAAGGGTCACTGAGAGGAATCTTGCAACATCAAGGCGATCAGGTTGTATCTTATACTTTCAATTAATATGATACAATGGCATGTCCCTTTCCCATAAAGTCACTCTTACTTTATTGTGTAATTACTTGATCATATGCATAGGTTGACATTGAATATACTTTGCTATCTTCACTTTGGTTGGTTTGTGTTGTCTTGGACTTGACTTCACAAGAGCACCGAAGCGAAACGAGAACAACAGAGACCTAAGGAAGAGATATAAAGGTATGTCACTTATTCCTTCCTATTAGTAGATTCAATGATTACAAATTAGGGAAAGAGTCGTGTCCTGTCCTATTTTTTTCTAAATCCAGGTAGATCTAGGGAGATCTGTTAGTCTCCACACCTACCGATTTGTCTGATAACAGTGGACAATAACCTCTCCAAAGCAATTCTCCCTTATCTAGAAAGAGTAGCAGTATGTATCCCAAGAGGAGATCTCCTAAATACCCAAATTATCCACCCTTTACAATGGAGAGAGATAACTCTTCTTTATAGGGTGAATCTCTTATCTTAGACAATAAAATATTATTATTTGCTAACTAACTCCATGACAAGTCAAATAAATATTATAATATATTATTATTTGCTAACTAACTCCATGACAAGTCAAATAAATATTATAATAATGAATCAGTTAGATCTCTCCTCAATCCATGGTTGACAATGTTACAACATGTGGACATTAGCCTCTCCAAAGCAATTCTCCCTCACCCAAAAAGAGTATTAGTATGCACCAAATAATGCTCATGAAGGGGACACATCACCAAAAATAGGCATCAAGCCGATTCAATTGCCAAGTGTCCACATGGAATGTTCCCTCCAAGAATGTGTATGCATGCAACCACTCCACATGTGTCAATTCCAAGGTAGCCAACTCCATGGATGAATATGAAAGATGCCAAGTGGATGGGGCATCCACAATAAAGTATGTGATCGATGTCTAGCCTTTCCTTGCCTTTCCTTTCCTTTTCTTTGCTTTCTTTTCTTTGCAAGCCTTGCCTTGCCTTTCCTTTGCCTTTCCTTGCATTCCCTTACCTTCCCTTGTCTTTTCTTTCCTTTCCTTTCCTTTCCATGTCATGCCATGGCATTCCTTTCCTTGACTTATCATTCCATGTCTTTCCTTGTCATAGCATGCCTTGCCTTGCCTTGACTTGTCATGCCATGCCTTGTCTTGCCTTGCCATGCCTTGCATTGTCTTGTCTTTCCTTTCCATACCTAGACCTAGACCTTGCCTTACCATTCCTTTCCATGTCTTTCCTTGCCTTGTCATGTCTAGCCTTGCCTTGCCTTGCATTTCTCTGCCTTGTCTTGACTTTCCATGCCTTGCCTTATATTTCCATGTCTAACATTGCCTTGTCATGTCTTTATTTGTTATTCCATGCCATGTCATGTCATGCCTTTCCTTTCCATGCCATACCTTTTCTTGCCTTCACTTTCCATGCCATGTCATGCCATGCCTTGCCATTCCATGCCATGCCTTTCCTTGCCATGCCTTTCCTTGCTATGCCATGCCTTTTCATGTCTTTCCATACCATACCATGGCATGCCTTGCTTTACCATGCCATGCCTAGCCAATTCTTGTCTTGTCATGCCATGTCTTTCCTTTCCTTTCCATTCCATGCCTTTCATTGCCTTGTCATGTCATGCATTGCATTTCCATGCCTTTACATGCCTTTCCTTTCCATGCCATGCCTTGCCATGTCTTTCCTTTCCTTACCATACCATGTCTTTCCTTTCCATGCCATGCCATGCCTTGCCTAGATATTCCATGCCATCCCATGCCATGCCATGTCTTTCCTTTCCATGCCATGCCATGACATGCATTGTATTTCTATGCCATTCTTTGGCTTGTCTTTCCTTTCCATTCTATGCCTTGCCATGCCATGCCTTGCCATGCCATGCCATGCCTTGCCATGCCTTGTCTTGCCTTTCCATGCCATGTGTTTCCTTTCCATGCCAAGCCATACCTTACCTTGTTACGCCATGCCATGTTATTCCATGCCTTTCCTTTCCATGCCATTCCATGCCTTGCCATTCCTTGCCATGCCATGCCATCCCATGCCATTTCATACCTTGCATTGCCATGACATGCCTTGGCTTTCCAATCCATTCCTTTCCATGCCATGTGATGGCATGCCTTGCCTTTCCATGCCATGCCTTTCCATGTCTTACCTTCCCATGCCATGCTAATTTAGAAATTGTTAATGAATTTTTTGTTTCCTTGGGAAACATGTCACATTTTTTCCTTGTTTTTCGTGTTTCCTCGATTTTCATGTCCATTGTTGGGCAGTTTTTTAGCACATGGTTTTTGTYGATGGTTTTCTATTTYCRGTTAAGGAATTAGGGTTGTTGACTAATACAGGTCATTGGGTTAGGGTTTTGGATGTCGYTRGCTCATATATGTATATTGTATTGTAAACAATGTATCACCATGAATATATATAGAATATGTTGGTTTTCCCAATTTGGGTTTCCAGGGGAAAGGTCTCTCTGTAATGTGTGTATTTTCCATTGTATCTTTTATGTTRTTTTACTGAAAATCTGTTTGCAGTAAATATTGTACAAGTTTAAAATCTACAAGTTCCAGGGGAACAAACTAGATTCTTTTTACCTTTAATTAAGGATTTCATGCAGTGGCAATCATTACCAAATATTTCCATAGTCTAATCTAGACAAGTGTAGGTCTACTCGATTCATAACCACACATTTTTGAACCATGGGAATCTCTCCATCTCACAATAATCAGGCTTATGGTTGAGATTGAGAAAAATGTGGCAAGAAAAGGAATCATATCAAAACACCAGATTCATTGCTTGCATATGATAGATCCAACTAGAGACAATTATTTTTGCACCGAGTCATAGAATAAATTTTGTGCCTAAAATATTTAGAAATCGTTGCACCTAAGATCAGTGTAAAAGATGTCATCATGGATAAAATCTAAGTCACCACGAATTTACTATCGAACGTTGTCACAAATCTGTAATTTGGGTTTAAGGCAATCATCAAAAATGTAACCAAATGGAAATATCTTTACTCAATTTGGTTTGATTTTGTTTATTTTATTAATTGATTTTACTTGATTTAGAGTAACTACAAAATCTTAGATTTTGTAGTCACTCTTTTATATATACATATTATTGATTCATTTGATTGTTTTTTTATTATACAAGTATGTTTTTTACAAGGTCGATTCCAAATATGACAAGAAAAAACCAATCAAGAAATAGCACTAGTTTGAAGATCATTATGAGGAGTTATAAATAGTTTGATATGCTCATAATAACAACTTATTGTTATGGCTATCTTCTAGAAAATGTCATGTTTGATTCGAGAAACTATGATGCAACAAATGGGATCAGATGTGGCCCAATTTTAAGGAATCTTTTCTTATTTTTAGATTGTAATTATTTTTTGTTGGAGGAGCTCTGTTTGGCATAAAGAAGTTTTGAAGGACTGAATAAAAGCGGGGGGGGGGATAAAATTTTCTGCAAAAAGAGAGGAGCTCTTTGCACTATTGTGAAGGGATTTTTTCTTCTGTAGAATCTATAGAGCACAGATCTTAGCTTGGGGATTACTTCATGTTATTTTATTCTTTGTATCTAAAGAGAGTTTATACACTGTTGTAAATCTTTCTTTTGTTGTCAAAACTATTGGATTTAGGAAGACTGTATACAGATTTTCAGCTTGAAGATACATTCAGAATTCTGAGGTTTTATTTGCATTTAAATTTGTATGCTATCATCGTTTTGAATACAGATTTGAATTTCAGATTTGTCATATTTATTCCATGATTTGTGTATTATAGCACTGTTGTTATTTATGTAAGCTTTGTTCATGGGATCAGCTATTTTTTTATATTATTGAATAAATCTTTCATTTGTTTCTAAATGTATTTGTGTATATTAGCAAGGATTCTTGTAACTGTTTACTAGTGGATTTGTTAATATGCACTTGATTTAATAGTCATTAGAATATGTGAACTACTTCCTTTTTATAATGACTAATCTTTTCCACTTTCAGGTTGCATGAATTTGTTGAAAAAAGCATGAATAAGATCAAATAATAGTTATTACCATAATTTTTTATGTAACTTGGTAGTAATCAGAAATCCCATTTTTAATCCCCATTTTACATTATCATTGCACTTGGTGTCTATGAACTTCTTCCTATGTGCAAGGTTAGGATAGTTTTCTTTATTTTCTGCATTATACATAGGACCGCATTTAGATATAGATTCAATTATTTTAAACGAAAGTCTCCTTTCATAGGAGAAACCTTCTTTGTATCTTGGTTGAGCCCTCATTTCAGCCGACTCAAAGACTATCTTTTCAAGCAGGTGAAAAAGGAAAATTGTGTCTTTTGCTTGTTGATAGTAGAAAATGTTATTATACATCAGCAGATAGAAAGGTAGTTTTAGATTTAGTTTAGGTTAGATTAGGTTAACATTTAGTTTAGGTTATTTTTAGGAAAAGGTTAATTGAACCCATTTAACCAGTCAAGATCACCACACTAAACAGATAAGGGTATAATTGAGGCCCTGACCGAACAATTTCATTAATGTTGATCATGGTCAATTTTGGCCATCAACAAATACCAAGATCATTCTTCCAATGCACCAAATGGTGGGGAGTGGAATGGGTTGAAATAGGAAATGGAAAAGGAAGCATGTGACGTGGCAAAGCGATTGCTAATTTCTAATTGTTATTTAGAAAATGTATATAAGTTAACCATGCTTAATTGTCACCTTCCATGAGAAAGGACAATGAATAATATTATTGGTTCATTACATCATATCCATACACATCAAGTGTTGATCCAGGTGGATATCATTGGCCACCCACCTATTCTAACTGAATTAAAATAGTTTTCTGGAAACTTACTATTTTTAGCAGTTTTCGGTTCCTAAACTTTTGGGGCCATTTTGAAGAACTAAATGAAGTTTTTTCGGGATCAAGCACCTTAATGATGGATAAAGGCTCTAATTTATCCCCTAAAATTAATCTCCATGACGATAATTACTTTCCAACGAGCTATCATGCGCCCCAAACAGAAATCGTATGCCAAAGTTACGCCCCGGTGAAGTTGATACACCAAACTACCCAAAACAGGGTCCACAAAATTGTTGGATTTTCATCTTCCTAGGTTAGGGTTTTGGATTTTCTTTATGATAAAAAGGAATTTGTAGGCTCATTGTAACATTCACCTTCTTGTGAACGCGAGTAGTTGTC
>JASDQU010816127.1:12621-23780 GCA_032191745.1 Picea mariana
TGGGAGAAAAACAAAAAATCTAACTGAACTTCTAGACCCGAGAGTCCAAAGGAATCACCCACAGACTCAGAGAATGGAATTTATCAGAGGAAGGTAGGCTAAAGGAAAATGGGAAGCAAAAAATAAAAAGGAAGTTGTATCCCCAGTATGGTCACCAATTTTGTTATGGGACTAATCAGTAAATGCATACATAAACAGATCTCCCTAGATCCACCTAGATCTAGAACAAAATAGAAAATAATATGATGCTTTCCCTAAGCTCTAACTATTGAGTTTACTATTTAACAAGAGATGGGAAACATACCGTTTAAATGTCACTTCCTCTTGCCATTGTCATCCTAGCTCCACCCCAGTGCTCCTGTGATATTGAATCTGCAAGGGAACACAAGCCAACCAAAGTGAAAGCAATATAATATACTCAACAAGAACCTGTGTATGTGATCAAGGAATCATATAATAAAACAAGACTAGTTTTATGGGAAAGAAACATATCACTGTATCATATTAAAATGAAAGTGGAGATTACAACCAAAGCCTTGATGTCACAAGGTCCCCTTTCGATGGCACTTTGTCCCAAAACACACACTTGCTCCAATCTTGAATGAAGAAGATCCACAATGACTTGATGAAATGAAATGAGGCTCTCAAGCATGATCCAATGCAGAACTCTCCATACAAATGTTAGCCTATTCAACCTTCATTCACCTTAGCCCTTTCCATGAGAGATACCTCTTTATATAATGTGAAGGAGAGATGGTTGAAGAGATTAGGATGATCCCACCAAATTAGAGAAGCGAGTAAGATCCAAACCATTCGGAGGCCACCTCATCTTCTAGAAGATTCCCTTCTAGAAAATTCATGAAACTTGACCTTTTCTTATCTTTTTTACATCGTCGCACCCTAGGTATAGTGCAGCCTGCGAAGACGTCATGTCCCAACTTCAGGGTAGGGGGAGATGATCAGGCATCATCGCACCCTATGTATAGTGCAGCTTGTGACGACCTTCCTTAATAATGTTTTTTAGAAGAGAAAGCCAATTACTTTCCTCATGGAGAAAGGATCTTTTTATATTTTCATGGGAACATGAACACATGTTATCAGTGGATCACTGGGGTGACCAAAATAATGTGTAAAAACTGCTATCCAACTATAGGGAGCCTCCCAAATCAACTTTGCATGCATTCTTGTGGGAACACAGAGGTGGCCCAGATGGCATACCAGTCCATCCTAGATGTCAAAATCGGTGACATTCGCGCCTATACCCAAGAGTTGATAGGTGGTGGCGAAGTCAGGGTCACGTTGATAAAGTTGGGGCCACTCAAATGCCTCATGCCCATAGGAATGGAGCACTATGGTGAGTGCAGTAATGGGAGGGAGACTAAGGCAGCCAGTGACATGATTTATGCTCCTTGCTTTATACTTGATGTTGATATGGAACTGTTGTAGGTATGTGGACCAATTTTGATGGTGGTCATTATGCAACTTCCCCTATGTATATATGAACTACAGAGGCTTGTGATCAGTGTGGATGATTGTCTCCTTTCCCAGAATGTAATGTTTCCATTGATGATTATGCTTCTTGCTTTATACTTGATGTTGAGATGGAACTGTTGTAGGTATGTGGACCAATTTTGATGGTGGTCATTATGCAACTTCCCCTATGTCTATATGAACTACAGAGGCTTGTGATCAGTGTGGATGATTGTGTCCTTTCCCAGAATGTAATGTTTCCATTGATGACAAGATTTCACAATGGAATACATTTCTTTGTCGTAGTTGTGGTATTTCTGGACAGTATTTGAGAGTGTCTCACTATGGTATGCTGTTGGATGAATGTGTTGAGTGAGAACTACGTCTAAAACATAGTCGGAGGAAAAAATATCAATATCGAACAGTTGTTGTAGATCGAGTAAGGAGAGTACTGGAGTTGAGAACAAGCAATGCTTCAGATCATCAAATGCTTGTTTTTGTGCCTGCCACCATGTGAAATTTCCCTTTCCACCTCCCTTGGCTACTTGGATAAATGCCCATGCAATATGGGAGAATCCCAATATGAACCTTTGGTAGAAGTTGGCAAGTCCCAAGAAGCTTCGAAGCTCGGTTAGTGTGGTCGGGGCTAGCCAGTCACGAATGACTTGGATCTTAGCTGGATCCACATGTACCCCATGCTTATCAACAATGTAGCCTAATTAATGGACCTTATTCATGCCAAAGGAGCATTTTTCCAAGTTGGCATATAGCTTGTGTTGCCGCAGAGTGCCCAAAACCTATTGAATATGCTGCATGTTCTCCTCCCAAGTTCTGTTGAAGATGAAGATGTCATCCAGATATACCACCACAAAAGAGTTGGTGAAGGGTCTCAATACATCATCCATCAATCTCATGGAAGTTGTTGGTGCATTTGTTAAGCCAAAGGGCATGACCAACCATTTGAAGAGACCTTCTTTAGATTTGAAAGTTGTCTTCCATACATTAGTTGGTTCAATGGGAACCTGGTGGTAGCCATACTTTAGGTCAATATTCCTAAAGAACTTCCCCCCCTTGAGTTGGTCAAGAAGGTCATCAATTCGGGGAACTAGGTACTGGTTCCTGACTGTGATTTTTTTTAATGCTCTGTAATTAATGAAGAGTCACAAAGTCCCGTATTTCTTCTACACCAGCATAATTAGGCATCTGCAAGTGGAGGATATAGGTCAGATGTGCCCCTTTTGAAGAATCTCTTTGATCTGATGCTTGATTTTGTCATTTTCCATCAGCGAGCAATGATAGAGTGGTCCATTAGGCAACAGTGCACCGAGGGTTAGATCAATTGGATGCTTGACTTGGCAGTGCGTCAGTACCCTAGTAGGCGAGGAGAAGATGTATTTGTACTCTTCCACAATCCCATCCACTTAATTATGTTGCAAAGAGAGGCTTTGTGTAGAGGTCACACATGTTTCAACGACCTTTTCTTTATTGCAAGAACGGATCACAAAGAAGACAAACTTCTCGGTCTGTGAAATGACCTTATTGCATTTCTTAGAAAATATTAAAGAAATACTGGTAGGCGGCGCTACCTCTGGTATCTTGTACAATTGTCTACCCAAAGTAATAATAACATTGCAGGATCTAGACTCATACATAGGATGTCACTTCCACAAATATGGTTGGCCTAAAATAACATCACAAACTTCAAGGGGATAAATATCACTCAATACCTTGTCTTTGAAGGGCTTGATGTTGTAGGGAATATGAAACTGTTGGTTGATGCAGAGATCTCATCCTTGGTGAAGCCAGTTGATGGTGTAGGGTTGTGACTGTAGTGTTATTGACAGGTCCAATCGTTTGACAACCTCTATTGAAATCAAGTTCTTTTGACTACCTCTATCGACAATGAAATGCAACAAAGTCCCCTTTACCCACATTTGTGAGTGAAAGAGGTGCTCCCCTTCCTCTGGTTCTTCTGGTTCATTTGGATGGACTTTGGTGGTAATGACAGTTGCACTAGGTTTGACATCAATGATCTGCTTACCACTTTCTGGATTTGATTCGGATTAAGAATCTTCCTCTGACTCTGAAGCTTTCAGCTTGGCCACCAGTAACTGCTTGGAGTGGCATTCTTCGATGTTGTGCCAAGGGATTTTATGGTACTCACACCACTTTCTCATGTCCTTTGACTTCTCATTACCCTTCTTGGCTTGAGTCTTGGACTAGTTGTCCTGAGAGCAACCATATTTTCTCTATCCCTTGTTTGGTCGGTTGGGGTCACCTTTTCCCTGCTTCGACTATGAGGAATTCGCAGATCCAAACTCTCGCCTCTTCTGCTTAAATTTTTGCTCGATATTGACAACATATCTATAAGCTGCACCTAATGATGCGATGTCCAGAAAATACATTTCTGTTTAGATGTATATGTGCATACATTCACAGTATTTGAGCACCAGATGTCATTCAGAGTATTTGATACCCAATTTGGTGCACATAGTATGGAAACTATTGGTGAAGTTTGGTACTGTCTGGTCCCTTTCTTGACGCAGCATGGTCCATCTTGTGTACTGGTCCTCATAGCTTCCAACAGGGTAGTATTGTTCTTTAATGACATCCCTAAAGGAATCCCAGGTGGGGGCGACCACAAATATTGGAGATTCCTCTGTGGAACTTTCCCGAGAGTACATATCCCACCAGTCCTTAACATGGGGGACGACCTTGAGGAGTGCAAAAGTAATATTTTCCCAATCAGAAAAATTGTGGACTGAAAAATACCCTTCTAGCAGATTCAACCATTTATCTACAACATCTGCATCTATCAGTCCTTCAAATAATGGAATATCAAAATTTACTTGTACCTTGAAGGGGGTTGCGTGGCCGCTTGATGAAGATGCGTCTCCTGTGGGAAGTCACTGAAGGATCTGTGCAAAGTTGTCCATTATCTCATTCCTTTGTCGCATAAGGGATTCCTCGAGCAACATTTTAAAAGGATCTCTTGCTCCATCATCTTTCTTATCGTCTCCCATGAGTTGTGGTTGGCTTCAGTGCAACCGATCTTGCAAAGGCTCGACTGGTTCGAGTCCCAACTTCTTATACCCAGATCTTGTTGAGGACATGCACAAAGAAAAACAAATGAAGAGCATACCACTTTGATACCACTGATCTAGAATTATGAGCGAAACAAAATGAATAACAGATTGAATACCATAACACAAAGATACAGAGAACAACAATAGATATCCAATCAACGATAACTTCTATTGAATAAATAAAATAGGATGAAACTATAAAACTGTAGAACTGAAACAACTTGTTCAAATGGTGGTAGTTATCTCTAAGAAGAGATGTGGTTGCTACGTGCATTCATTTGAGAAGAATAATTACAATGAGGCTCCAGAGGAATTTTTAACATTACTCATGAATGCCAAAACCTTAGACATCCAAAAACCTAACCCTAGGAGATGAAACACCAAAATTTATGTGGGCCTCAATGGGTAAGTTGGTACCTCAACTTCCCGGGGTCGTAACTTTTGCATACAACCTCTGTTTTAGGTGCGTGATAGCCCGTTGGAAAGATATTTTCAAGAAATACACATTATGCTGTCAAACTCTAGCTTTGTCTACAGTTTGACTGTGGAAAGCCAAAAAAACACTATTTAGGGCCCCAAAACGGCCTTGGAAGTACAAAAATATGTACTGACATGAAAACTTCCAAAATAAACCAGTTGGATTAGGTGGGCGACCACCAATCTCCACCTGGAATATGTGTAGGGCTTCAAATAGCCCCGAAAGTGTAGAACCCACAATTACAAAGAAGTACAAAAGAATGTCCTGAACTAAAACCTGTCAAGAGGAGCCAGTTGGAATAGGTGGGTGGCCACCAGTATCCACCTGGATCAAGTCATAAAAACCTACATCTCAAGGGAAGTTAATTTCATACTAGTAGGATTGACTACCCTAATCAGGTTTGAAAGAAGATGAATAATTTTTTTGATAAGATTGATGAAAGTTGTGTCATGCAGATTGACAAAGAATTGATCTATCTAGAGTGGATCTAGATAGATCAATTTGAATGGTGTGATCACTGATGTATATTGCGTATCTAGTTTGAATGCTAATGTGTCGTCTGTATTTCAACTTAGACTAGCAAGAGGGTAGAATTTTGGCCGGATTGGATTGTTTTGTTTAGGATATGCACAATAACATTATTGTTGTTTCTAAGGACTTTCTTGACCCTAAGAATAGACTATATAAGTTCTATAATTTTCCCAAGAAAGATCCAATACCAACTGCACTCATAGATCATATGAATGGACATAGTAGAATTTGGCATGAACAAATCAAACATTTAAATTTTCAAAGCTTGAAATTGATGGTGCATATAACATGATTATTAGACTACCTAAGGTAATTTAGAGAGAGATATAGAAACCTGGGTTCATGTTTAAATTACTCGATGTTTTGATCCAAAAGTTGGGATCATCATTGGGAGGTTGTTAAGCATGTGAAGGGTGTATTTTAAGAAAGCATCACCAAACTACCCTTGAACCAAGGAAGGCTCAGAGAGAAAAGAATTAGCTAGAACTTTTCCATAGTGACCTATGTTCCCTAAACAAACCATCACTATCTCATCATAGGTATGTTTTGACATTCATTGATGACTTTTCCAAGTATAGTTGGGTATATTACTTGAAGAATAAGAGTTGTGTCTTTGAAAAATTCAATAAATTTAGGGCATTAGCTGAAAATTAATGTGATCAACTTGATAAATGATTAAGATCAAAACTAATGAAGAAGAATGTGTAAGAAAGGATTTTGAAAGATACTTATCACAAAGTGGTATCTCTTAGTAGAGATCTATACCTTATTCACAATAGCATAATATTTTTCAAAAAGGAGGAATCATAATTTGGCAGCAATGACATGCTGTTTGCTTTAGGCCTAAGATTTATTGACTAGGTTTCAGGTAGAATCTATCTACTGCTCAAACTATTTCTTAAATTTGATTATAACTAGATGTATGGGACGTGACTCCTATTGAGAAATTGAGTAGGATAAAACCATAAGTTAGACCCATTAAAACATTTACATGTATAGTTTAGGCTCACATTTTAGATGATATAAGGAAGAAATTGGATGTGAAGAGTCATGATGGATCATTTTGAAGTCAAAGACCTATAGATTGTTTGATCCAATCATACATGAAATTATCTATAGGAGAGATGTTGTCATTGATGACAAGATCTCATGTTCCACTCTACGAAATTCCTCTTCTAACTTGTTGAGCATTTATCCTTTAGAAATTTTGTAAACGTTTGGATCAATTGACAACTACATGGGACTCTCAACTGGAAAATTGACTTCTCAACTGGAAGTATATAGTTATACTAGGATGATGATATTGTGATGTGGATCAAAGTATGGAATAAATTTGTCAAGTTCATTGACCAATATTCAATTAAATATGCCAAGTGACTTAGTATTGTGTAATTTCATGTGTGTGCTTAGATATGTGCAAGGAAAAGGGAAAATGCTTCCAACTTAACCTACATATGGGTAAAGGTTGTATGAATTAATTACAATGTTTGTATCATAGGGAGTCATGGATGTTGTTCCTACCTATTAGAAACTCCCTCCATATATTAGTTTGGAGTAGATATATTCTCACCATGGAGGTTACACTATGTCAAGAGGGAAGGTTGTGAAGGTCACTTGCAAGAATGAAATGAGGGGCATACAATAAGGAGGAAGAGTCCTTATTCCTTAGTAGACTATGAATCTCTCACCAATGGTAAATGGGATGGAGTTATCAAGGTATCACCCCATATTACATAGTTTCCATTCCATGTAAATGTATGTACAAGGGTTGGAGTGATCAAAAACTCACCCTTGGTACTAGTTGAGAAGGGTTGGAGTGATCATGGCCCCACCCTTGGTATTGGTATTGGTAGCAGTCTACATGTCCTTTGCATTATTATTTATACACCCATTCATACATGTTTTTCAACTTTGGGGTTACAAGGGAAAAAGAGTACCTTTAGGATATGGTGGTCAACCAATATGCTTAATTCCATGTAAATGTGTGTACAAGGGTTGGAGTGATCACAACCTCACCCAACCAATATGCTTTATTCCATGTTAATGTGTGTACAAGGGTTGGAGTGATCACAACCTCACCCTTGGTACTAGTTGAGAAGGGTTGGACTGATCATTGCCCTACCCTTGGTATTGGTATCGATGGTGGTTTGCATGCCCTTTACATTACTATTTATACATTCTTTACAACTTTGGTGTTCCAAGGGAAGAAGAGTACCTTTAGGATATGATAGGGTGGTCAACCGATTAGCTTAATTTTATTGGCAAGGACAAAGCTTGTAGAAACTCTTGGAGAAAATACTTGAACAATTCTTGGAGAAAAGTTCTCTCTAGTTTTCTTAGCATGTTCAAACAATAATTGGTTTTGAATTCTGAATTCAAGATATATTTATTTAATAATTGAGAAATTGAATACCCGATTAGAGACATTAAGTAAGACTTTAGGATCAATTTATTCTCCAATACGAAATCTCGGCCTTAATAGGTAAATGAATGATTGAATGTAAAAAAATTATTTAAAATTTTCTTAAGGCATAGAGGTGCTTGGACTCTATAAATGGAAAAATTATGAGATTCTCACTAGTTTCCTTAAGGTATATTGAGAGTTAATACATGAACATTGAGAAAATTTGTGGATTTTAAGAATAAATGGATATCATTTTTGAGTTTTTCTTCTTACATTCAAATAAATATATTAGACATGTCTAAATATATCATAACTTTTATATATATATATATATATATATAGAGTAACTCATTAACCTCAATTGTAGTTATTTGTAACCTTGCATTTGTTAGTGGAAGAGGATTTACCTTAGTTCATAACCTAGGAGACAAATTATATGATGTATCTTTACATTTCCATAGTTGATATTTGCCTTTCAATAAAATAGTAATAGTAATAAGAGTGTGATTACAAGGTGCATATTCATATTTAATTGAATAGTAATAGTAATAAGAGTGTAATTACAAGGTGCATATTCATATTTAAATCAATTAAATATTATATTTAATCATACTTGCTTTGTGTAGTTGTATGTCAAACGGTTTTGAAAAGAGGAATAAATGAAAAAATGTCTTTACAAACATATAAGTTTCTAATATGCAATTAAAATCTTAAGATAATCTCTAAGCACATGAATTTGCGTACTAATTTATAGCATAATTCATGCTTATCTGTGATGCATATTCTAGCAATAGATGTACCTATAATTATTCTGGTTTTGCATGAGTTATCTTTTGTAGAAAAAAGTGATGCATATTCTAGGAATAGATGTACTTATAATTATTCTTGTTTTGCATGAGTTATCTTTTGTAGAAAAAAATATAAGTTAAAAGACAAACCTTATTGCATGCATGTGATGAGATATCAACCCAATAATTAATTTAAAGAAACTTAGGATCGTAAGCAAGCAAAATGGAATGATTCCTAGTTGTATAAGTTTCCTTATATTTTGATATATTTTATAAATAATAATAGTTGATAAGATATACACATATGACGTATATAGGTAGGCTATTATAGTATTATTTATTCACACTTGTATCCTTAAGTACCAAGGATATTTGAAAACACGTATAACGATACAAAGATAATTGAAAAGACTTATATAGTAAGTGAGCTATGAATCCTCTAATAGATAAGTTGCACATTTTGTGTGCATGTTTTATGATGCCTTCATATGAATGCAAACCATGAAAAATAAGGTTATGAATGCATTATTTTAGTGATGTTAATGTGTACATAATAGTGTGGATTCATTATTTTAGTGATGAGATTATGAATCCTCTAATAGATAAGTTGCACATTTTGTGTGCATGTTTTATGATGCCTTCATATGAATGCAAGCACATGAAAAATGAAAAATAAGGTTGTGAATGTATTATTTTAGTGATTTTAATGTGTATATAATAGTGTGGATTCATTATTTTAGTGATGAGATTCATTTTCAGTAATTGTGTTTTTAGTTAATGTAATGTTTGAAGAGGTACTAAATTAAAATTTTTAATGACAATGTTTTTAATATCATTATACTAGATAATCTAGTATGACAATATACAATTTAGAAAGATCAAAATTACAAAATGGGAAGGAAATATGATGAGATGAGCTTCAATTTGTAAAGTTAGGTAATGGTGCAACTATCAAACTAGTGTAGATCTCCAAGGTAGGTGGCAACATCAACTAAAGAGATCCAATGGAAATGAATTCCCAACAAGCTCCAAGCTCCAGACATTTGCACATTCAAAGATATAGTCATAGGGGTGGAAAGCTCAAATCAAATAACAAATGAAATAAGTGGGGAAAGAAAGGTCCAAATGGCGGAGGATGCTTTTGGAAAGGATGGGAAGAGAAAACATAAGGACAATTGGCGACTCCACTGGGGAGAATCGAATCGAAACTTTTGGTTTTGATTTTTCCTCATAGACTTTGTCTTACCCTTTGATTGTTTTCAGACCTGGTTCACCCCTTTTTTGATTGATTTCATGAGCTGATTGACTCCTTATCCCATCACACTCAGCTTGGTTGCCAAAATTCGACTGAAATTTTGGATTTTTAGACATTTTCATGAGCTTTTTAAGCCTGGCGCCCCTGTGGCTATGTTGACAGAGCGCCAACGCTTCCTGGGTGTGTTAGACAGAGCACTATAATGCTTGGTTCCCTTTACACCAGAGTGCCAACCCTCTTTTGGCAGAAAACCTCTCCAGAATTGCTTTTTCCAGGGTCTAGTCTCTGTGTGTCACTTGTTGAGCCTCTCTGTGAGTCAATGCTTCTTCCCACTCAACTTTGACATCCTTCCTTTTGAGGAACAAATACCTTGTTGTTTAGATTTTGTAGCCTTCTTCATCATTTTTGAGTTTTTCTGTTGTTGGGAGTTTGAAACCAATGCACAATTTTTCTCTCCTTTTTGACTGAGCGAGAAACTCTGGTGAAGGACATAAGAAGTCTACGAATCTCTTCATTTGGTTTTTTGTTAAGGCCGTTGTTCTTCAATCTCTCTTTTGTGTGAAATTCTTGGTTTTCTTTGTTTTCTTTTTTTGCTTCTTGTTTTCAACCACAACAAGAGGGTGTATTGTTTGTATGCAACCTGCTTATGCTTGTCTGAGTTTCCTTGATCCAAAAGGTTAATTAGCAGGAGAAGTGTTTTTTTGAATTAATCATTATTCACACACAAACAATAAAGAGACATCTTCATTATTGATTTGCATATTAGAAGAAATTTCCAAAAAGTTTTAGCACCACATTGGATTTGATTGAAATTTTTTTGTTTGAGGACATTCCTTATTAGTGCTTGTTAGTGAAAATAACTCTCTCTCTCTCCCTTAGATAGATATTCATCGAAAAGAAATGAATTCTTATCATCTTTGATGCATTCTTTGGGGATTGAGTCATCATTCCATCTGTTTCACTTCCATGCACCCCTTCTCAGTAAGGAACAACTATAAAATGAGCGCTAATTAAAAATTATCTAGAACATTTTCTTTTCTAGGATCCTCCACCAACAGTAGACTAGGATTAGTACTTTGGATTAGGCTGTGAGCATAACTCTCCAAAGTTTCCAAAACAAACATTAGCATCCTGAGCTAGGGAGAGT
>JASDQU010816127.1:24461-34952 GCA_032191745.1 Picea mariana
TATATATATATACTTACTTTGAAAAAAGAAGATGTATGTCATCATAGAAGTGAAAATAAAATCATGTATGGCATCGGATTACAATTACAATAAATAAATAGAATGTGGAGGTGTTATTATTGTTAATAATAATTCTATATTTGTGAGAGTTTTATTATAATGAAAGGGTAAATTATATGCCCATTATTCTATATTTGTGAGAGTTTTATTATAATGAAAGGGTAAATTATATGCCCATTACGCGTCATAGTATCACAAACATATAAGTTAATATTTTTAAATAATATGATGAAAAGGAATGGGAATATTTTTGAGGAATAAGAAATCATAAATAAACAAAATAGCGTAATAAAAAGATAAAGAAAGTGAATCAAATGCACTATAAAGGGACACATTGCATAGTGCTTATAATGTATTAGCAAAATGATAATGACGAGACGTGTTGATTGGAACATCAACCAAATTGAAGAACCAAACTTCAAAAAGCTAAATATAGATAACTATACGTTTTCTACTAGTGCTTTTTAGGCCTTGCATACTCACACTTTTAAAAGTGAGTGGATATATTACACTTTTAAAAGTGAGTGGATATTTGACTCGGGTACATTCATCATATGGACAATCTTTTTTGTTTTAATGAAATATAGATACATAAAAGAAATATTTGTAACAGATGCTTCTACGTTTTTTTTTGAAATATAGATATATAAAAGAAATATTTGTAATAGATGATTCTATATTTATTTTTGTTGGTTGTGGCAATATAAAATGTTAAAATGGTGTGATTAATATAAAATGTTAAAATGGTGTGATTATTGATGTATATTGTGTATCTAATTTGAGTGTAAATGTGTCGTTTGTATTTCAAGTTAGACTAGCAAGAGGATAGAATTTTGGTTGGATTGAATTGTTCTGTTTAGGATATGAATAATAGCATTATTGTTGTTTTTAAGGACTTTCTTGACCTTAAGAATAGACTATATAAGTTCTATAATTTTCCCAAGAAAGATCCAATACCAACTGCACTCATAGATTATATGAATGAACATAGTAGAATTTGGCATGAACAAATCAAACATTTAAATTTTCAAAGCTTGAAATTGATGGTGCATATAACATGATTATTAGACTACCTAAGGTAATTTAGAGAGAGATATAGAAACTTGGGTACATGTTTAAATTACTCGATGTTTTGATCCAAAAGCTGGGATCATCATTGGGAGGTTGTTAAGCATGTGAAGGGTGTATTTTAAGAAAGCATCACCAAGCTACCCTTGAACCAAGGAAGGCTTAGAGAGCAAAGAATTAGCTAGAACTTTTCCATAGTGACCTATGTTCCCTAAACAAACCATCACTATCTCATCATACATATGTTTTGACATTCATTGATGACTTTTCCAAGTATAATTGGGTATATTACTTGAAGAATAAGAGTCGTGTCTTTGAAAAATTCAATAAATTTAGGGCATTAGCTGAAAATTAATGTGACCAACTTGATAAATGATTAAGATCAAAACTAATGAAGAAGAATGTGTAAGAAAGGATTTTGAAAGCTACTTATCACAAAGTGGTATCTCTTAGTAGAGATCTATACCTTACTCACAATAGCATAATATTTTTCAAAAAGGAGGAATCATAATTTGGCAGAAATGACATG
The DNA here is from genome assembly GCA_032191745.1 of Picea mariana. Classification (NCBI taxonomy): domain Eukaryota; kingdom Viridiplantae; phylum Streptophyta; class Pinopsida; order Pinales; family Pinaceae; genus Picea; species Picea mariana. The sequence goes on from JASDQU010816127.1 coordinate 26,119, forward strand.
TTGTTTGCTTTAGGCCTACGGTTTATTGACTAGGTTTCAGGTAGAATCTATCTACTGCTCAAACTATTTCTTAAATTTGATTATAACTAGATGTATGGGATGTGGCTCCTATTGAGAAATTGAGTGGGATAAAACCATAAGTTGGACACATTAAAACATTTATATGTATAGTTTAGGCTCACATTTTAGATGATAGAAGGAAGAAATTGGATGTGAAGAGTCATGATTTTATCACGATGGATCATTTTGAAGTCAAATACCTATAGATTGTTTGATCCAATCATACATGAAATTATCTATAAGAGAGATGTTGTCATTGATGACAAGATCTCATGTGCCACTCTACGAAATTCCTCTTCTAACTTGTTGATCATTTATCCTTTAGAAATTTTGTAAAAGTTTAGATCAATTGACAACTACATGGGACTCTCAACTGGAAAATTGACTTCTCAACTGGAAGTATGTAGTTATACTAGGATGATGATATTGTGATGTGGATCAAAGTATGGAATAAATTTGTCAAGTTCATTGACCAATATTCAATTAAATATGCCAAGTGACTTAGTATTGTGTAATTTCATGTGTGTCCTTAGATATGTGCAAGGAAAAGGGAAAATGTTTCCAACTTAACCTACATATGGGTAAAGGTTGTATGAATTAATTACAATGATTGTATCATAGGGAGTCATGGATGTTGTTCCTACCTATTAGAAACTCCCTCCATATATTAGTTTGGAGTAGATATATTATCACCATGGAGGTTCCTCTATGTCAAGAGGGAAGGTTGTGGAGGTCACTTGCAAGAATGAAATGAGGGGCATACAATAAGGAGGAAGAGTCCTTATTCCTTAGTAGACTATGAATCTCCCACCAATGGTAAATGGGATGGAGTTATCAAGGTATCACCCCATATTACATTGGTTTCCATTCCATGTAAATGTATGTACAAAGGTTGGAGTGATCAAAAACTCACCCTTGGTACTAGTTGAGAAGGGTTGGAGTGATCATGGCCACACCCTTGGTATTGGTATTGGCAGAAGTCTACATGTCCTTTGCATTATTATTTATACACCCATTCATACATGTTTTTCAACTTTGGGGTTCCAAGGGAAAAATAGTACCTTTAGGATATGGTGGTCAACCAATATGCTTAATTCCATGTAAATGTGTGTACAAGGGTTGGAGTGATCACAACCTCACCCAACCAATATGCTTAATTCCATGTTAATGTGTGTACAAGGGTTGGAGTGATCACAACCTCACCCTTGGTACTAGTTGAGAAGGGTTGGACTGATCATTTCCCTACCCTTGGTATTGGTATCGATGGTGGTCTACATGCCCTTTACATTACTATTTATACATGATTTTCAACTTTGGTGTTCCAAGGGAAGAAGAGTACCCTTAGGATATGATAGGGTGATCAACCGATTAGCTTAATTTTATTGGCAAGGACAAAGCTTGTAGAAACTCTTGGAGAAAATACTTGAACAATTCTTGGAGAAAAGTTCTCTCTAGTTTTCTTAGCATGTTCAAACAATAATTGGTTTTGAATTCTGAATTTAAGATATATTTATTTAATAATCGAGGAATTGAATACCCAATTAGAGACATTAAGTAAGATTTTAGGATTAATTTATTCTCTGATACAAAATCTCGGCCTTAATATGTGAATGAATGATTGTATGAAAAAAATTTATTTAAAATTTACTTAGGGCATAGAGGTGCTTAGACTCTATAAATGAAAAAATTACGAGATTCTCACTAGTTTCCTTAAGGTATATTAAAAGTTAATACATGAAAATTGAGAAAATTTGTAGATTTTAAGAATAAATGGATATCAATTTTGGGTTTTTCTTCTTACATTCAAGTACATATATTAGACATGTCTAAATATATTATAACTTATTAACTCAATTGTAATTATTTGTAACCTTACATTTGTTAGTGAAAAAGGATTTACCTTAGTTCATAACCTAGGAGACAAATTATATGATACATCTTTACATCTCCATAGTTGATATTTACCTTTCAATAAAATAGTAATAGTAATAAGAGTGTGATTACAAGTTGCATATTCATATTTAATTGAAAAATAATAAGAGTGTAATTACAAGGTGCATATTCATATTTAAATCAATTAAAGATTATATTTAATCATACTTGCTTTGTGTAGTTGTATGTCAAACGGTTTTGAAAAGAGGAATAAATGAAAAAATGTCCTTACAAACATATAAGTTTCTAATATGCAATTAAAATCTTAAGATAATCTCTAAGCACATGAATTTGCGTACTAATTTATAGCATAATTCATGCTTATCTGTGATGCATATTCTAGCAATAGATGTACCTATAATTATTCTGGTTTTGCATGAGTTATCTTTTGTACAAAAAGTGATGCATATTCTAGGAATAGATGTACTTATAATTATTCTTGTTTTGCATGAGTTATCTTTTGTAGAAAAAAATATAAGTTAAAAGACAAACCTTATTGCAGGCATGTGATGAGATATCAACCCAATAATTAATTTAAAGAAACTTAGGATCGTAAGCAAGCAAAGTGGAATGATTCCTAGTTGTATAAGTTTCCTTATATTTTGATCTATTTTATAAATAATAATAGTTGATAAGATATACACATATGACGTATATAGGTAGGCTATTATAGTATTGTTTATTCACACTTGTATCCTTAAGTACCAAGGATATTTGAAAACACGTATAACGATACAAAGATCATTGAAAAGACTTATATAGTAAGTGAGCTATGAATCCTCTAATAGATAAGGTTGCACATTTTGTGTGCATGTTTTATGATGCCTTCATATGAATGCAAACACATGAAAAATGAAAAATAAGGTTGTGAATGCATTATTTTAGTGATGTTAATGTGTACATAATAGTGTGGATCCATTATTTTAGTGATGAGATTCATTTTCAGTAATTGTGTTTTTAGTTAATGTAATGTTTGGAGAGGTACTAAATAATTATTTAATGACAATGTCTTTAATATTATTATACTAGATAATCTAGTATGATAATATATAATTTAGAAAGATCAAAATTACAAAATGGGAAGGGAATATGATGAGATGAGCTTCAATTTGTAAAGTTAGGTAATGGCGCAACTATCAAACTAGTGTAGATCTTCAAGGTAGGTGGTAACATCAACTAAAGAGATCCAATGGAAATGAATTCCCAACAAGCTCCAAGCTCCAGATATTTGCACATTCAAAGATATAGTCATAGGGGTGGAAAGCTCAAATCAAATAACAAATGAAATAAGTGGGGAAAGAAAGGTCCAAATGGTGGAGGATGCTTTTGGAAACGATGGGAAGAGAAAACATAAGGACAACATGCTTCAGAATGATTGTTTATCCAAAACAAAAGATAATCCAAGGTATGAGATCACTTTGCACAATATTGGAAATTACATCCAATACATGAAAGACCATGCAATCATATAGGTAAATTCATGAGAATTTGGCCCTCCGAGAAATCCATTAGGGTGGCTCAAATCCAAATGGAAACGCAAAGTCCAAATAGATCTAAAATCAGGATCTAAAGGATTGTTCACTACCATTTTTACCTACAATGAGGATAGATATAGGATTTTTGAAGAATGGAAATACTTCTTCAACTCTACATGACTACATATATGATATTGGATTGAAATATTTAGTCCCAAAAAAGAGGATTTCATAGAGGGCCCTGTCTGAATTAGAATGTACTCCTTAGAACAGGAAGTTTGGGAGAAGGAAACTCTAGAGGGGATATGAAACACCCTAGTATCATTTGTCTAAATCTTAGAAGTTACCAAGAATGGTATATATGCCTCCTATGTAAGGATCTACATTTATATGAATGTATTAGGAGAAATACCTAAGTCAATAAGCATAAAATTTTAGGACTTAGAATGGATCCAGACTTTGGACTATGAACACATCCCTTTCATATGTTACAAATTCCATGAGCATGGTCATCTATTTAGGGATTTCCCATGGAATGATAAAACAACTAAAGACAAAGGTAAGGATTATATAGACAAACAAGGTCTTAAGAAAATTCATAGTAGGGAAGAAAGCCATCAATCTTACCTCAACAACTAAGGAAAACATTCCAACAACTTCCATATTCTAACTTTTGTAGAGGAGAATGAACCACAAATAAGGGAGTCCTCTGAATTCAGTATGGAGAAGGACCCCAAGGTAAGAACCCTCACTAATGATCCTAAGCATATAAATATATAGGCATAAGAATCCAACCCAATAAAAAATGAAGAAAATATAAAGGGCCAAGACATGGCCATAGAGGAAGAATCCCACCAAGACTTAGAGGAGGAAAATGCTTAATAGGAGATGGACCTAGAACAATTGGAGATCAACCTACCAACTCTTATATCTATGCATGGATAGAAACACCTTACATATATTCCTTAAAATCAACTCCAATAGCTCTAAAGGGACCTATTGAAAGGAAAAATGAAGCTCAAAATTCCAACCCAGAATCACAAATTGAAGATTAGAGTTTCTTCTTTAGATAAAAGCATCCATATTAGTAGACATATTATCCTTCAAAATCTCAAATCACCAACCAATATGTGTTAAATGGGAGAGTAACCACATCCCTAGACCTCATCCTTTCATATTTGAGAAATTATGGCTCGACTATCCCAATTTTATACAAAACATAGGAACATGGTGGAAGGAAGCAGGTTTTGATCAAGGCACAAAGATGCATCAATTTCAACAAAGGTTAAATAATGTCAAGAAAAAATAAATAAATGGAATAAGGAGGTATCTCACAAAAATTTTCATGCGCAAGTTCAATTGGAAAAGGAAATGGAAAACTTGCTAGAAGATATTATTTGAGAAGGAATAATAAAGGACAAGTATCCCAAGAATCTCACATCCACAATGAGATTGAAATTTAGAAGAAGAAAGAAGAAATCCTATGGAGACTAAAATCTAGAATATGCTAGCTCAAAGAAGGGGATAATAATACTAGATTTTTCCATAATTCTCTAATCAACAAAAGGAACCATAATAGAATCATTCCTCTAAAGTTATCCTTAGGGGGGGGAATAGAAAGACATGAAGATATAGAATACAAACTCAGAAATTACCTCATTCATCTGTTAATCGAGTCCCCAGAGAATTGGTAAGAAACCTTTGAACCATAACAATATCCATTCCCACCCTTATCTCTTGTGAAAAAAATCTAAGTTTGATTCAACCAATATATTTTGAAAAATTTTCACAAATAATAAGGGAAATGGCCTCAATGAAAATTTTGAGTCCAAATAGCTTCACTATATATTCTTTTCAAACATTCTAATTAGTGGTGGGAAGAGATGTTTAAGAAGTTATCTAACTCATTTGGAAACATTATACGGGCCTTCAATTCAATTTTCCTCACTCTAATACCCAAAGAGAAGCAAGCCAAATAACGAGATAAATTCTACCCTATCTCTCTAAGAAATTTTATTTACAAAGTCATCACTAAAGTCACTACATAGTCACCCATGAAGCTATACACTTTTTGAAATCTAGCCTATCTTCTAGGATGATGATCAAACACATATGTCCAAGGATTATGATGGACTCAATTGAGACTTCCTTATCAAATTCTTACAACATTTGGGTTCTTCCCTAAATGGATCTCCTAGGTAAGTAACCAGGTCTCTACAACCTACTTATTGATCTTGGTTAATGGATCCCCTTCCTCGAATTTCAACCCTCTCACATAATTAGGTAGGGTGACCCGTTATTCCTTTTGCTCTATATTTCAATAATAGGCCTCACAAGAAGTCTAAAACAAGCCTTGAAATAAACAAATATTAGATTAATAAATCTTAACTAAAATTTTGATCCCTTGTCTCACCTATAGTTTGTGGATGATACCTTGTTAATGGGTTCTCCCCCCATTCATGAATCTGAATCCATTAAGAAAATTCAATTACGTGGATGGATGTTCATGCTTGGTACTAGTTAATTATGTTGCTTCACAAATCATGTTATAGGGATTCCACTCATGTTTTGTGGATGATACATGTGAAGGGGGATGTAATGTAATGTATCTAGGGAGGCGAATTCATTCAATATTAGGTACATACGAAGGTACATAAGGGGGATAATAATGTAATGTGGTCATAATCATGGAATAAGGCCCACTTGGTAGGTTATGGGTAACAAATAGACCCTCTAGGTATTTGGGGAGTAATAAAAAGTAATAATCAAGGGTAGTTGGCATAAACCCCTATGAATACTCATGGGAGAGTATATATACATATGAATCTCATTATATCAGATATGTTGAAGATTGTATTGTAACCACCATGTCTTGTGGAGTTATTCCTTTCATAAGGAATAATTGATGGTGTTAACCTAATTTAATGTGTTTTCTATATTCTTGGTGTTTATCCTCTTGTGTGGATAAATTTTTATTTCTAAAGTAAATTTTTTATGTTTTATGCACTAAGGTTCACTAAAAGTAGTGTAACACTCTCTCGGAAAAAAGGTGAGGAAAACACCCTTTTTTTTTCTTTTTTTTTAGATTTTCAAGAGAAATAAAAAGGGCCATGACGATCCATTTATAATTTATTTTTTTAGAATCCAAAGAAACTAGTAGTAGATCTTCATTTATCTCAAAAACATATGCAACTTAAAAAAATCACTCAAATTGGAATCTAAGAAGTGAGAATACCATTAATTTAAAATCGATTATTTAAGAACTTTTTCTTATTATAACTGTGATTTTATTTTATTTTGACTATTGCAAAGAATATCAAATTTGATAGGTTTCCACAATTTTAACCAAACCAATGCCAAGTGAAATCATGAAGTTATAACCATTTAAAATTGTCACCTCAAAACCTTAACTATGTAAAGGAGATCCATTAAATATAAGCTTCTTTGATTTTTGTTGTAAAGCCCTATATCCCATACTTGTAGTGGAATATTACATTTAACATAGATATCTTAGCTCCCATAATTAAGGAATAATTTGGTTTATATGGATCTTAAAAAAGTATGTGAGGTAACCCAAAGGTTGGCACTTTGAAAAAATATTAAAGAGGAATATAAAAGAGACATATGAACATGGTGTGATTTAGAGGAGGCTTACAAGGAATGACCTATGGAAAGTTATCATTTATGGGAAAAAAATACTTTCAACTTCTCTTTTACAATCATACTTCATTTATGGGAAATAAACATCACTTGGGAAGTTCAGAGAAAGTTATTACCACTTGTTTCTAGTATAATTATTGTACATCGGTAGTTTTCATTCTAAATCCACCCTTTTATTGATCTACAAAGGATATATTCTTGCTATGGATGGTTCTATTTATTTCACATGAGCACGTGAACATGGGATCTAGATTTATGGATGAACTACTTGGACTTCTTTAGCATTGAGGCCTACACTTGTACAAGTTAGAAGCAGAAGGAGAGATATATATGAAAATATATATATTCAATATTTATTAATTTATTATTCGATGTCCATTAGGCTTACAATAGCATGTATAAATACACACAAATGAATATAATCACATCTTTAGACAATGGAGGTGACTTTACATTAATGGTATAATTAATACACTAATTTTGTAATTAATAATTAATGAACTTTGTAATATTCAATAAAGTATATTACAATTAATCCCTCCTTGAAAATATTCTTCCTCAAAGCATGGGTAAAGACAATTGTTTGGATCCAAACTCCTCATTTTCCTAAGTAGCTTCATCTGCTAGTATTTTTTTTTCGGTTTGATCAGATACTCATAAACTCTTATAAAACACAAGAATTTGATTTGTACTTCTAAGATACCTTCATGAAGTGAAATTAACTTTATGTCTTCATCTAAAAGAGGCAATTCTATTTGTATATGGATGGTAGGACCCGACTTTCTCTTCAAACAAGAAACATGAAAAACATCATGCAATTTCCCTTTTTTGGAATATCAAGGGTGTAAGACTGACTCTCTTTTTATATTGATAGGGTCCATAAAACTTAGGAGCCAATTTGTGTTTCTTATAATTTTTAAGAGAACTATGTTTGTAATGATGTAGTCGAAAAAACACCCAATATCCTGCCATAAATTCTCGATCAATTCTTCTTTTTTCATATTGTTGTTTGATTCATTTCATTTCTTTTTCAGGGTTAGATTTAAGAGTGTGTAAAATTTCATTTGATGTAGCTAGATAGTCTTTCATGGAAGGAACTTTGGAATTGATAACATATTCCTTAATTGAGGGAGGTGGATAAGCATGCAATGCTTCAAACGGGGAATTTTTTTTGAGGTATGATATGTACTATTATACCACCATTATCCAAGATGTAAACAATTAATCCATTGTGTCTCATGAACATTCACAAAATTCCTCAAGTACCCTTCAAGGAATTGATTAACCACTTAAGTCTGGCCATGTGTTTAGGGATGGTATTGATCTGAATTTGATGAGTAGAACTAAATGACTACATATTATTAACAGTTTCTTAACACAAAATAACAGAGATACAGTAAAATTGGTTTTCTATTCAATAAGGAAATAAGCTGAAACTGTAAAATGCAACGGAAACAAGCTTGTTGGAATGGTGGCGGCTTATCTCTGAGAAGAGATGTGACGGTTGCGCTCATTTGCAAGAAGATGATTACAATGAGGCTCTGAAAGCCCTTTTACAATAAACAGGAATGCCAAAAACCCTAGACATCCAAAAACCTAACCCTAGGAGATGAAGTGCCAAAAGTCATGTGGGCCCTATTTGGGTAAGTTAGTACATCAACTTCCTAGGGTTGTAACTTTTGCATATGATCTCCATTTTAGGCACAT
>JASDQU010816127.1:53838-64932 GCA_032191745.1 Picea mariana
CTTTCATATTTAATAATAATTTATTTATTTTAATTATATATTTTAATTTAATTTAATTTATTATTTTAAATAATATATAGATTTTCTTTAATGTAAATATTATAATTATAATTATATAAAGAGTAAAAATAGAGTTGGGAAGATTGATCTAGTTTAAGTAAAAGAAATAAGTAAACATAATGAAGAAATAATGCACTTTGACTGGGCATAATGGTTAAGAACATGTGGTTCCTCCTAAGAGGTCACAAGTTCAAATCCAAAAAGGGGTAAGGTATGTATACCTCTTTAAACTTTATCAGTCAAATCATTAAGCATAAAGAATCCCCCTTCCCACAAACAAGAATGTCTCATACACCAATTTAGTATATCACTTACAGAGACCACCACCACCACCTCCTCCTCCTCCTCTTCCTCCTTCTTCTTCTTCTTCTTAACATACATATAAAATAAAACATAATAAATAATGTGAAATGTTTACTTCTTCTTCTTCTTCTTCTTCTTCTTCTTCTTAACATACATATAAAATAAAACATGTAAGACACTCGCTTGAGATTAGATATAGATGAAAAAATTTAGAAATATCGAAATGATATTTGAGTATTTTTACTTACAAAATGATCGGAAAATAACTACATTAAATTTTATTAAAAAATTTAATGTATAATAATTTTGCTAAACAAAATATTGAATGATTTACATGAATTTAAATCCATTTAAAGTCCTTTTAAACTTTGCTAAGTCCTCTATCTTATTGTTGAGGTTCCTTATCATAGTGTTGAAGACCTAGATACATTAGAAGGCAAAGTGCTAATTCTGTATTTTGAATGTTGTACTTAGGTGCAATGTTTTAATTAAAATAAATAAGTAAAACCTAGGATTATTTATTACATTTAAATTTATATTTTCTTATGAGGTATTAATAAATTAAATATAGCTTAGTGAAGAATGATGACTATATATTGATTAAAGAATTAAAAGAAAAGCTTTATATTAATTAGAATACGAAAAAGAAAAATGATAGAATGTACCTAGGGAGGATAATTAATGTAGTATTAGGTACCTAGGGAGATACCCAAGGAGGATAATTAATGTAATGTGGCCATAGTTAGTAATCAGGTCCATTAGATTATGACTAATAAATAGGTCTAGTAAGTAGTTAAAGAGTAGTAAATGTAATAATTAGGGGTAGGAAAAATCATGAGAGGATATATTTACACAAGTATTATTGTATAAGATATGTTGAAGATTGTATTCTAACCAGAATGGTTTGTGGAGTGATTCCTTCCATAAGGAGTAATTGACGGTGTTACCCTAGCTAATATGTACTCTATATTCTTGGTTTTTTTCACTTCTATGGGTGAATTTTTCATTCTAACATTAAGAGTTCTATATTTTATCTACTACAAGTGATCTCGTAGAACTTTATTGGGAAAAGAGGGAAGAAATGGTCTTTCCTTTTTTCTTCCTGTTTTTACATATTTTCAAGGGGGGAAATGGTTGTGATACTCACATCCATTTTTGAAGCTTTTGTGTAGAATTTGAAGAAACCAATTGCAGATCTAAATTTCTCTAAAACAAAAATCTTCTACTATGTTCCAAGAAAGAGCTCTGATACCACTTGTTATGATCCTTGGACCTTAAGGTTGAATCACAAACAATATATTAGAAATACTAATTTCCTTATTTAATTCCAAAGCCCTTAAGTTAAGGTAACACAATATAATGATCCTTTTGTGGAAGGATCAACTTCTAATCATTTTCGTCTTCAAAGGGGTAAGATCCCAATGAGCTACGATTGAATAAAATAATATTCGCATACACGATCACATGGAATCCGTCCTTATTTATAGCTACCCAGAGAACCCTAACCCTAAACAAATGTTAACTACCTAGCATGTCCTCTTTAATTATGCTCATTACATTTATTCAATGGTAATTGATCAGTGGTCCTAGTCCATGTTACATTTAGTGGAAACTTATCATATTCTTAATTCTAATTGGTCCATGGATCCCTATTACACCCTCGGGGAGGATCCTACCATTCTATCCCCCTTCAAGAAGCATTGTCCTCAACACTCATAACGATGATGCACAAATGTAAACCAGTGTCCCATGTATGGATCTTGAATGAAACATTGAAGTCCTCTAGGAAGCTAGGGTCCCATGTATGAGTGTTAACTGCAACACTAAAGTGCTTCAAGAACACAAGATCCCATGTACAAGTTTTGGCTTCAATGCTCAAGATTCCAAGCAAGGAAATGTGATATATATACATATATTCAATATTCTTTTATTTATTATTCGATGTCCAAATAGGTTTACAGTAACATGTATAAATACACAAGAATGAATATATTCACGTCTCTAGTCAATGGAGGTGAATTAACATTGACGATATAATTAATACAAACAACATTAAAAGTAAAATACAGTGTTAAATGTAATATACAATAAGGTATATTACAAGTCATCCCTTCTTGAAAAGCTTCTTCCTCAAAGCATGGGTAAAGACGAATGCTTGGAAATAAACTCCTCATTTTCGTTACGGTGTCATGACCAATGTGTCGGTGTTGCTTTGTAAAGCACAAATTCACCGTGTCCAAAGCTTGCTTCACGGAATGCTGACAAATTAGATTTTCATTCCTCATATTCTGATTGAAGGCCCTCTTGATTCCCATCCATTATACATGTTGTAAGGTGGAATATTTCCATTATGTTTGTCCTGGGTCTCCCATAATTGAAAACGCTATAGGAAGCTGAGCTGGTGGCATTTTGAATGAGTACTCTAGATCATTTTCTAAAAATTTCTCATGTTTAATGTATTGTTGTATTTCTTCCCTCATGTCTGTCTATGGGGTGACACTCTTGATGTGAAACCATTTTCTAGTGAAGGGAATTCGACTTCTTGAGTCCTTAGAAACACGAGAATCATAGAATTCAACAAAAGTGAAGCCAAGTTTCATATCCACATCACTGAAACTACAAAAACAATCCCAACCAAATAATGAACATACATCCACATGGTCGACATCATCGAACTAACAATCCCAGCTAAGGAAATGTCAGTTTAAACTATTACATGCTTTCATATACATTGGATCAGTATTAGCAGAATAATCTTGATTAGGTGAGGTTGACCCGTCCTACTGAATAAAAACACATAGTATTTTAATAGTTGTCTATGTCAATGGCATTTCATGCAGTATTTGCTCATTGTTCATGATGGATTTACTTTTCTTGATACCAAACCGTTGTGTAAAATGTTTAAAACTCTCACTTAATACAATAATCTTGTTCAACTTTGTTGGTTTCCAATTTTCCTCTAGTAAATTGATACATTGGAACATTTGGGAGCTGGGCATGAAAAATAGTGTGGGCATGTCCACCAGACCATCTTCCATGTTTTCTCCCAGAGAGAAAAGAGTAGTTGATGGCCTTCATAGATTTTCTCTCCATTGTAGACAACAATGGATTATACACCACAATATCATTTACACAATGAAATTTCCCCCTCAATAAAATGGAAAAATATATCTACATGTGAATATTAGGCTTCACCATTCCATTACCATGGAAAACTACTTGTAATTATGAATTATGTGGGTCTGTGCGTATCACATTTTCTATTCTTGTGACCATTTTTGGATCCTACATTTGTGCCATGATTTTTCCATAAAATGAAGATTTCTCTAACTTTTCCCATGCTACATGTATTTTCTTAATTATTTTCTCAAGCACTCTATTTGTTTTTATTTTCCTTATAGTATCTTCCCAAGGCGAAACTTATTGTTCCATAATTTGATGAATCGAACGCAAGAGAAGCAACAAGATGGGTAAATAAAATTGAACAATACTTCAGGTATTGCCAAATTTCTAATGATGAATAAATAGTTAACATTGTATCTATACATATGCAAGAATTTGCATATGACTGGTTCCTATGGTGAAGAGAAAAATCCAAATCTCTAGCAAGATACTAGGATGTAATAAAAAATAACTTCTTCCTATATTTTATGGACACAAAAGAAAAGGGGTATTTTTCTAAACTCGCTTGATTACAACAGTTTGGTACAGTGGAGGAATTTTTTCGGGATCTATATGTGCTAGCCACCAGTGTCCCTCATATATTAGAATATTGGCTTCTTCAAATAGCCTTATCAGGATTGAAGGAAAATATTTGAAATGAGCGTGAATTGCTTGACATTAAGGATATTAAGCAAGCTCGTCAAAAATCCAAAATCGCTTAAAAGAAACTTAGAGCATATCAATAGACAACATGGTTCTCACTTGAAGACTCTAGCTCCAAATACATNAAACCCAGCCATAAGTGCAAGGAAAAAACGTTTTTCATTACGAAATAGACAAGAATGAGAATGACAAGGATGAGGAAGCAGGGGACATATATTCATCCGATGAAGAAACAAATAATGGAGACTCAATAAATTCCCATGTGTCAAGAAATCAAAACGCAAGTCCGACACTCTTTGTTGCCGCAATCACAGGTATTTCTCAACCCCGAACTCTTAAATTTTATGGCTATGTTAAGAAAACTAATGTAACAATCTTCATAGATAGTGGAAATTCACATAACTTTATAGATATGAATATATAGAGGCAATTAAACATATTCATTTATCCTACCTATGAATTTCAAGCCTCCATCTTGGGAAATAGGACTGCTTGATGTGATGGGAAAAGCAACAAGGTAGAAATATTCATCAATGAATACAAATTAAAATCTCCTATGTATTTTATGCTAATTGGAAGGGTAGATATTGTTTTGGGGGCCCAATGATGAGCCACGCTTGGTATTGTTGGATTAAACTTACAAGAGAAATTTATAATATCTAATGAAAATGGGGAAAAGTACAAATTACAAGGAATTAATTGTCCTCATATAATTATCTCTAGTTCCACCCCATTTACAAAAAAATCTTATAGACAGTCACACCAACATAAGACATAAATTGAACACTTGGTTCAAGAATTATTGTACCGCAGTGTTATTACACAAAGCAAGAGTCCTTACTCAACTCCAGTCATACTTGTTAGGAAAAAGGATGGATCATATAGACACTGTATTGAGTATTGAGCATTGAATAAAATTATGATAAAGGATAAATTTCGAATTCAAATCGTGGATGAGTTATTGGATGATCTCCATGGTGCTAAATATTTCTCCAAGATTGACTTGAAATCAAGTTATTACTAAATAATAATCCGAAAGGAAGACAATCCCAAAACTGCTTTCTATACCCATGAATAGTTGTACGAATTTTGGGTCATGCCTTTCAATTTATCCAATGTTCCCGCTACCTTCCAAGAAGTAATGAATGATTTATTTTGGTCGCACCTATGGAAGTTTGTACTTGTCTTCTTTTATGATATCCTTGTTTATAGTAAGAACTGGAACTCACACCTCAAGCACATAGAGATAGTATTAAAACTCCTTCAAGAGAATAAGTTCTATGCTAACAGATCTAAATGCAACCTTGGACAAAGTGATATTATTTTGGGGACATGTCATATCATATGAAGGAATCAAGGTTCATCTGAATAAAATTGTGTCAATTACTGAGTGGCCTAGCCCCAAATCAATCACATCATTACGAGGATTCCTTGGTCTTACCTTGTACTACAAAATATTTGTTCAAAACTATGCATAAATTGTGGCCCCATACACAACACTATTGAAAACATATGTGTTTAAATGGAATGATGAAGATGATGCTTGTTTTAGAAGGTTGAAGCTCTCAATGAAATCCACCATGGTTTTGACAGCACTATATTTCTCCCAAACATTTTTTCTTGAATGTGATGCCTCATGAATAGGATTAGGTGCCATTCTCATGCAAGATAATCATCCTGTTGCATTCAAAAGTCGAAAATTCAAACCAAGGGAGAAAACAAAATCAACATGTGACAAAGAAATGTTGGTAATTATGCATTCTTTGGTTAAATGGAACCAATAATTGTTGGGAATGAAATTTCTCATGAAAATGGACTACAATAGATTGAATTATTTTCTAACTCAGAAGAACCTTTCATCATAGTATCAAAAATGGGTGAGCAAAATCCACGTCTTTGACTTCATTATTCTTTATAAAAAAGGAAGGGATATTTTGGTTGCAGATGGGTTATCAAGGAAACTTGATAGTGATTCTATACTAGGTGTGATTTCCATATTCATTCCCAAATGGATCTCATAAGTCCAAATTGAGTATGTCAAAACTCCAGAGATAAGGAAGCTAATAGAGGAATTTGAAAGAAACCCAACTACAAATCCTAAATTCACTTGGGAGAATGACATATTGTGGTGCAAACAAATGATATTTTTATCCAAGTCTTCCATGTTCAAAATCCAAGTTTTGAAAAAAATCATGATTCTCCGACAACATGCCATGTGGATTTTTTCAAAACTTACTACAAGAATCATCAGTCTTGCCTTTTGGAATGGTATGCGGTCTGGCATTTAGAAATATGGGGAAAAATGTGACACTTGTCAATTACAAAAGTTTGAAAAAAATTCTCCTCTAGGTCTTCTTCAACCCCTTCATGTTCCAGTCCAAAAATGGTATGAAATATCTATGGAATTTATTACTGGTCTTCCTACCTCTGAAGGAAAAGAGGCTACATTTGTAACTGTAGATCATTAACCAAATATACCCACTTTGTTGGTATTTCTTCAAAATCCAAGGCTAGCCAAGTCCCTGATATCTATGTTAAAAATATTTTTAAGCTTCATGGATTCCCCAAGGTTATCATAATCAATAGGGATACCAAGTTCACTAGAAACATTTGGAAAGAACTATTTTACCAAGTTGGGACATCCTTAACCTTGATTACTGCATACCTGATCCAGGTGGATATTGGTGGCCACCCACCTTTTTCAACTAGCTCAAAATAGTTTTTTGGCAATTTTGGTAATTTACTATTTTTAACAGTTTTTCACGTCCTGAAACTTTCAGAGCCGTTTTGAGGCCCTAAACAACGTTTTTTGGGAAAACGGGGAGAAATATGGAAGTTCCTTCGATATTTCTCCCAAAATGAATCTCCTCGACAATACCTGTTGGTGTCCAGGTATGAATGATTTATTCACCCTTTTCCTACATTAATTTATCAATCCGGGTGCATATCCTTTCAAGGAAACGCGCAAGGTATATGAAGGGGCAAGAGTACAATTCATTCTAGCCAAGGGTTCATGACTAAGATTCAAAACATTACTATCAAATGGATTAACCACAACTTCTGAAAAGTACTCATAAGAATCACACACTGTAACAGCAAGCATAAACTGATAAATAACACTGTAACAACAAGCATAAACTGATAAATAACACACTGTAACAACAAGCATAAATTGATAAATAACACACATAGGAAGACGCAACACCTGATCAGAAGAGCGGGCCCAGCTCTCTGATCAGGGCTGCGTTGGTCACAGCGAAGATGAAGACAACAAAATAGATAGTGTTTTATAAATCTAAAAAAAGGTTATTACAATCTCAATGGGGACCTCCCCATTTATAGGAATAAACTGTCTTTTATACATCAAAAGGGGGAACAACCTCTTTCCCCAAAACATGGTAACCGTATCCCCAAAAATATACATTAGTTGGAACGACACCAGTACCAGATGGACAGGATCAACAAAATGCCCAAGATGGTTCAAGGATCTGCGACTCCAACTGCGCGGCCTCTTTATGGCTTGGTTGTTGCTGTGAAGAGCGGATCTGCTACGGGATGAAGCTCTGGTCCTATTCTCCAGAAGCTGCGGTCAAACATTCGTTTTAGTGTTGCGAAAAGGCAAAACTCCACGACTTGACTTCATTAATAAAATATTCCAATAGACAAGGTAGGGGTGTTTACCTCACAGGTTTAGCATAGTAAACATAGGTAAATAAGTGCAAAAAGGTCAAAAAGGTAATGGAAATGTAGCATAAAGATAGCCCAATTTGGTGCCCAACATCTCCCTCCAACTAGCCTTCTGCATGCCCTCATGCAGTTCGCTGCCTCCGCAGGTTTGGATTTCGCTGACTGTTGGCTTCCTGAAAATGGGCGAGATCATATTCTTCGGCCATCTCTATCCCTGGAACTTTAAAACCATCTGAAAGGTGGACTTCTTCCCACCAATCTTCCAGGATGATATATGCTAGAGTGTAATCTTCTACTGGCAACCAAATAGTGGGAAACTGAAACTGGAGTTCCATCCATCGAACCCCGCTTGTTCGGACACATGCCACATATTTGGGCACACTGGGGAGCGCTCGTGCAAAATTTGGTGCCCCAAAAGGTTCCCTGTTCTGGACAGCTGTAGGTGTCATCATCCACCTTTTCTGACAGCAATCAAGGTCCTCTTCATGAAATGTGACTATTTTCTTAACACAAAGATCAAGGCACCATTTTTGTGTCCTCAACATTCTGTCTCTATTCGCCTCAATTCCCAAAGAGGTGTTGTGTTTAGTGAACATGGTGACTGACCTCTCAGGTTCTCCTCTTACCATAAATGACTTTGTAACCTGATTGGATTCAAATGTGTTAAAAGCCTTCTGCCAACTAATCTGGTTGAAAGTGTAAGAGGTGAGGGCCCTTAAATGAATGTTTCCCACATACAGGATTGGATTGAAGTCTTTGTCCAGGTGCAGCAGATATCCATGCAAATAAAATTCACACATCAAATGTTGAGTTGGCACGTCATGGTGCCTCATTATTCAGAGGAATTGTACACCATTTTATATTTTATAACTAATCTCATTTTTTATGCTCTCCATGCAGAATAGAAGAAAACGTTCATGTAAGAATAAATAATAACAATAAGTAGGGGGGCGACATGCCATCACCTCTTGCGCGAAATTAAACATCTGCTCCTTATCCGTTTTCAGCTCTGCCACTTGCTTTTCCAGCTGCTCCATCTTGAGTTGTTTCTTCGCATGCCTTAATCTCATGATGTCTATATACTCCACATATTCAAAAATAGTTGTGGAGGCTCGTTCTTGAGTTCTTCTAATCTCGTTTTGATACTGAGCCGCAGTAGATTTCCAAGTCTGCACTTCGACCGTTACAGCATGCTCATGGTTTTCAAACAATCGCTCGACTGGGTCTGTTTGAGTAGCAGTAGAGGTTATGGCTGCCTGGTTTGTCTGAGTCTCTATTTCTACTCCTATGGCCTTGGACCTTTTAGCTTGCTGCTTGTATTTCTTCATCCGCTCCTGCATTTTGTGTACGTATTTCCTTAGTTTCCTGACCTCCATATTAAACTGCATTGTCTCCTTAAATTGTAGTTGATGTTTTTGTTTGACTGGGAGGCTTACGACCTTCTCACCTGGCTCTTCCATTGGCTCATTCGTCGGGATTGCTTCGCTTGGTCCCTCCTCTTCGCCTATAGCTATTTCCTCTTATTGTGCACTCACCGCGACCAGTGGTGCCCTTGTGAGATGCTCTCCTGCTAATGTGTCTGTTTGAGTATCAGCCACCCCACACAGTTGTGGCTTTTGTGATAGAATTGGAGGAATGGCGAGATCTTCTTCTGTACGCCGAAGGGAACGAGTTCGTCTTGCTCCTCTTGGAATAAAGGAGAAAAAGGAGAACTAGCAGGGATCTTCAATATTCGGTCCCAAGGTCAACTCTGGTTCTTCTGGTTCGGCGCCAACCTCACGCCCTAGTTCTCCTAGCACTTCTTCCATGGGCTCTATGGTCGGGGTGGTCACGACCTCTTCTTTATTCTGGTTATCCTCCATCGACTCCATGGTGACAGGAGGTCCCTGTGGAGTAACCTCGGTTGCAATATCGACCAATTCAGCCGCTCCTGTCTGTTGTGACCCCGCTTCTATGGTTTTCATGCTATCAAATTGCTCTACTAATTCCACAGGCGAGGCTGGTTCTTGTGGGACAGCCTCGGTCGTGGTACTAATGGGCCTTTCTGTGTCAACTTACGCATCTTCCATTGGTTCCATGGTTTCAGCTTGCTCTTGGGGAGCAAGCCTCTTCTTCAAATGATTTATCTTCCATCTCCATCTCTTCCGGTTCCTCTTGGTCAACATAGTCATCTTCTCCTGCATTTTCCTCCTCTGTGGCTTCTGGTTCATCTTCCCTAGCAACCGCAATGGTTGCTACTTCTTCCTCTGTGGAATCCCGAAACAGTTCCCAAGGGATCGAGATTTGTCTGATGGCATTCATTACCAACAGCAGAACCAGCCCATGGTGGGTGATGGTCGCCAATACCTGTCACAACTTCTAAGCCGAATGTGCCATTAGGTGAAGGCTTCTCAATAATAAATAAGGCACATTCAGTGAGAAAGCCTCTGCTTGGGGAAATCGCAGATGAGTTAGTATTCAGAGATGGTATTTTAATATGGTGGAGTATCTCCCTTCGCAAGTCATATATCTCATGATGAACTCTGCTACTTCTTTCCATGGATGTGGCAACGAATTTCGATCGTATCCTCGACCCTTCTGCACAATGCTTTCTCTTGCCTGTAAAAAGGATTCAGGAAACTCCGGAAGGATAGACCTTCTTGAAAGCCATCACTGTCTGTTTTGAGGGAGTCCACTGACTTCTGCGATGGCTTCCTCTGTCACAAGAATTTCAATTCCACGGACCCGAGAGCTTCCTTCTCTCAGTTTGAGTGCAAACTCTGTCGCAATTTCTTCGTTTGAACCTTTCAACCTATCAAAGTAAACATTCCAGCC
This sequence comes from Picea mariana, assembly GCA_032191745.1. Taxonomy (NCBI): domain Eukaryota; kingdom Viridiplantae; phylum Streptophyta; class Pinopsida; order Pinales; family Pinaceae; genus Picea; species Picea mariana. The sequence goes on from JASDQU010816127.1 coordinate 64,528, forward strand.
CACGTTCTCAAAGACCTGCCATACCTCATGATTGTTCCAAACTCTCATTGTATATTCATGTTCATGCCGCACAGATCGTCCACCCATTGCTGCAGAGGTGGAGTCAACACAGCGAATGCAATTAGCTGGTGGGGGAAAATGACAGGGATCCAAACCATTGGTAACTAAAATAACGTCATATCGGTTTTGGGTACGACGGATGAAACGACGTTGGTATGTTTGGAAATGATGATAGATTGTGGTGGTACTATCAGAAATTTAATGTAGTGTGTTGGGGAGGTGACTGATTATGACTCTGCGCGTACGAGTACGCATTTCAACATATCAAGTTATAATTACAGAGTGTCAAAATCATTGGATTCTGTTTGTTGAAGATCATGTGTTATAAATGCTTTTTCATGGTAT
>JASDQU010816128.1:14650-41272 GCA_032191745.1 Picea mariana
GGATAACAGCCCTGCCACAACCTACTAGCACTCCCGCCGTGGCTTGAACTGTAGGTTAACATTTACCTAGTTCAAGAGGATCCACGATGCTGTGAGGGCAGATTGTGACAATCGCTCAAGATGATTCTAAGGGGCCCGCAATAAGGTGGGGGCCTTATTCCTTAGAGGCCCTTAGTCTCCCACAAGTTCACCTGGCGAAGTATTGACTCCAGGGTTTTTTGATGTCTACCAAGTCAGTTAAGAGGCGAGTGGCACCCTTGAAGCACATGGTACGTCCTGAACGACACGTCACACAAGGGAAACAGATGAGGCGAGTGGCACCCTTGGAGCACGTGGTGCTTCTTGAAGGGCACGTCATGCAAGGGAAATAGATGAGGCGAGTGGCACCCTTGGAGCACCTAGTGCGTCCTGAAGGGAATGTCACGTTGTTAATGATAAATGAATGAACCCTGATGGCGTTAGGACTGATAACGTGATAAGAAATTTTTAAAACAAATTCCCTAATAAAATGTCACCCAACACGAAAATTAAAGTCTAGGTCTAAATTATACTAGTGGCAGAATGTTCTCTATCCTTTTAAAAAAAAGAAAAAAAGAAAAAAGAAAGAAATATATATATATATATATATATATATATATATATATATATATATATATATATTTATCAAACTAAAACTAAAACTAAAATAAATAATTGTTTTATTTTATTATGATAATTTAAAGTTTATTAATTAAAAAGGGAAAAAGGGGAAAGTTAATTTCTACACCTGCCAATTTGAGTTCTAAATGAAAAGGGGAAAGAGGGAAATCTAAAATAATTAAGAAACTAGGAAAAGAGGGAAACATAAAAAGAAAAGGGAAACACAAGGGAAAAAACATAAGTCAAACTTACTAAGGTATCTGTCATTTAAGAACTTTCTAATTTAAACTGAACTAACAAATTAATAATGGGGAAAGTCATTAAAACCTGTAAGAGAATTTGGGGACACCTAGGAGCGATTCTAGGAGTGACTCCAGGTTGGTGAGGGAAATAAGGGTAATTAATTAATTAAAGAAATTAGTTTTTGAAGGAATGAAGGGGATGAGAGACACATGTACGGGGAGGATTTTTTATGAATTATTTTTTAAACATTATTTTAAATGGGATTTTGGGAAGGTAAAGGGGTTCAAAACTCTATGTAATGAAGGGAGGAGAAGGATGAAGGATCTCTTCTGTTTGCGTAACGTTATGCTACATAAATCTCTACTTGACTGACTTAGCTTGTGGGAGTTGGGATACCCACCTCGGTGAGGAGTGGTAGCTCAGCCTTGCGAGGCGAGCTGGGAGCTAGCAGATTCTCTGGTTAGTGTGTGTGGCCCCTTTACGGCTCAGGGGGCTAAGGCAAAAAAAGATTACCCCTAGCATTGGCTGGGAGGTACCGGTGAAGTCTCATCTGTCGGCAAGCAGGAGTTTCTCGAAGCGCGCGAGACATCAACTAAGAGCGGGCAATCAGGCAACGATACACTTTCTTTATTTTTGCATGGTAGATTGTGGTAGGATTTATGCTTTGGATCTGCATGTTTAATTGGGGAAGTAAATTGATTGTCTAGATTGATGACTGAATTTTTTTTTCTAGTCTAGCTCGATGATTGATTGACTCCCATGGCCTTCGATTCCTTGCATGTCTTGACCGTCCAATGGTTGATTGATTGTGATGAATGCATTTTATTTTCCTTCATCCCTAGCTCACCAGTACTCGCCTGAGCAGTTGGCCAGGAGCCTGATCTACGGTCGTCGCTTCGGCGTTAATAGACCTATGGATCTCAACGCCCTGCTTTTTCATGCGAGGATGATGAGCGAAGGATGTTCCTGTCAGCCATCTACCTCTAATGTTTGTCCTGGGCTGATGGTTCACCTTGTGCCTTGATGATATTATTTAACTCTGCAATTTTGATTGTTGGCGAAGTTTTTCTTCAACCTCGACATGTTTATATCTCGTCGTTATCCCGTTTTTACCTCATTTTTATATCTTTATGGATCAAATTCTCACCCTGCATTTTTATTCTTGGATAAATTGTAAATCTGCGTTGTGTATAGATGGATAAGTTTTAACCCTGTGTGGTTTTTGTTTGGTTGGGTTTTCTATATCTATATGCGTTTGTTAAAAGTGATTCGTCATTGTCCGTTTCCTATTTTTTTCTAATACAAATTTTATAATTAAATCTTCTACAAAATATAATTTAAAATTGTTTGATATGTATGAATGCTTGAATATACATAGAAGAATCAGCCTGGATCAAATTTAAAAGAATAGACTAATATTTCTTAGCAGGTCTATAAATGCGAAATGAACCATTCTTTTATTAAAATCCTGTGTATTTACGTGTCCCTGTGGCTGTGATTGTTGTTATTATGATACTGTCAAATCTTACCTGCCTTGGTTTGTCTGTGTGGGATCTGCTGAGCGAGGGAAGTTTTTATTTTTATTTGTATGGTCAAATATGCTAAAAGTGTCACAACTTAAATCAAAATTCAAGAAGTATATATTATAAATAAAGATTATAAAGTACATATTACGTTTTACTTTTCTGCATGGGGTCTCCTGAGCTTGGTTTTTGGTTTTAGGGACTCCGGGATTGCTAAATTTGTTTAGATAAAGAAACAATCGTCAACCTGTGACCATATCCTAAGTAACTTGTGTTAAATGCGATTTTGCTTTACTCATGCTCGAATTTTACAGGTCGGCTGTTGGATTTAGATGGAATTCCATAGATGGGACCCAGACGATTTTATCACACAGATTTTGACCACGATTTTTACTGTCATAGATTTCATTCCTTTGCTATCACCACATATTTATTACAATGATTTTATTACACATATTTTTGACCACGATTCTATTGTCACATGGATTTGAATACTTACTATTAATGCCTTAATGACCACATTTTTCCCTTATGGTGTAGCGTTTTGGGTTCCGGTTGACTGCATTGATGTTGAGTGGTTACGATTTTCCCTTTAAAGGTGGATTGAGACTTGTTGTTGCATGGATATGTTTTTCATTTAATTTTGATGAGTTTGCTTTCAATTGGGCACGTTGCCATTGAATTTGTGTACTGCATTTTGCTAACGTATGGAATAATGTTTTGCCTTTAAAACTGTGACTGTGCCATGGCTAGAATGACCATGTTTTGGCATTTAATTTGAGTGTGTTTGTTGTTAATTGGGCATGATTTTCCACCAAATGTGTATTGTGTTTGCTGATGGGTGGAACCACGAGTTAAATGGTCAACAGTCATGTTAATTTTTTGGTTATCGCTATATTCATTGTTATGTAATTGTCATATTAAATGCCATGTTATTTGCTACAACGAGCTAGTGGTCAACAAATTCCTTTTGAATGATTAATTGACACAACGAGCTAAATGGACAACAATCATGTTAATTGACTTGCTAATTTGCTATATTAATGGTTATGTTAATCTTCATGTTAATCGCCTTATTATTTTCTATAATAATCGTTATGTAACTGCTATGTTAATTGCCTTGACTTTTGCTTCAACGACGTTAATAGTTAGCAGTTTCCTTCTCAAGGTTAATAAACTGTTAGTATTGTTAGTTCGGTCAATATAGTTAGACCACATGTGAGGTTTAAATTGTTCATAAGTGTTTAATGGTAGCGATCTACATTAAGTTTGTCAATGTTGTTATTTAATTTAATGGCTAGTTGGATGGAGATTTGGATTAATATATAATTGCCCATTTAGGTTGTAATAATGATTAAAATTAGATTGGTGAGTAAAGACTAGATTGCCTTTTTTTGTTTTGCTAAATGATTACAATTGAAGTTAGATTTTATTTCTAATTATAGTTCTAGTATTGACTACTTAGAATTGCTAGATCGATTGTATTAACGATAATTTAGCGGGTGCCTTATTGACTAATTGTACTTTTGACGTGCCCAGTTTAGAATAGAACCCATGTTAAAATAGATTGTAATCATTGACTAGTTTAGACTGGGTGATTGGTTGGGTCATGGATGCTTTCATGTATTGGCTTGCGTCATCCCTTGTCTCCGTCCTTTGGTGTTTCGTCAACCTATTGTTTGGGTATGGGTGTGGTTTCCTCGATATTCGGTTCCTAGCACGTCATATTATCTAGAGTCCTTTGTTCGGATAGCTTATGTTGTGCCAAGGTTATTAACACGTCTATCACCTGGGAACGACATGATTCATGCTGAGGGGATCATGGCATGCTTTATGTGATAGCAGCGAGCGAGAACTTGGCTGGAGTCAGTGTGTTCTGTGTGAGTGTTGTTAAGCATCTCGAGTTGCTTTACGACACATGGGTTGAATGCCTTCAGGTGTTGGGTTTGCACGCCTTGAGGTTCTAGTCCTTGTTGTCTAGGCCATTGCGTCAGGTTCAGGATGTTGTCCCTTAGCTTGTAGGCGTGGTCGTGTTTGTGTCGGGATTGTAGTCATTCCTCCTTGTTATTCTGTGCATGTTTGGTCAGCTGCCCTTATGCCTGTGTGTGGTGTCATAGTAACCTGTTGCCTGGAATGCGTACTTGCGTTCATTTTCAGTGGTGTGGATAAACTGTTGTTGTCGTCGCATTCTTTCCTCTTAACTCTTAAAAGCAAAGAAAAATTTCACTTCTGCTTCGCTTGTTGTCGTAATGATGGGGTCGTTACATATGGTATCAGAGCGGGCTCAACCCGTGACTTGGGATCACTAAGTTTTTGTTGATATGATTGATTATAATGTTGCTAATTAAGTTGACTTGTACTCATAAGGTAATAATAGAGAACAAGGAGGTTACAAAATTCCTATGGCAGGAGGAATCGAAGATGCCAATACGCCAATGTAGGAGGCCGATGGATATTCAAAGATGACACCAAGCGAGGTAGGCACATAAGATCCTAATCTCAGAGACATTATGGAAAGGGAAGGCATAGATCTCCCTAACATACTGGAGAAATGGAAAAAACAAGGAGTAGACAATGTGCCAGCGGAGCAACTAGATCGTATTCAATACCTTTTCCTTCTAAGGGAGGAATAAAAATCCAGAGGGATTAAGCGTGCACACGACAAGATAGGACACCTGAGAATCAAAGCAGGAGAGGTAAACCCACAACATTCACCCAAGCAGACGAGGCAAAAGAAAGGGAGGAAATCAAATAGCGTATCCCTACAGGAACTAGTAGCCTTGCTAATAAATTCAAGTAAGATCAAACAAATATTTCCTAACTCCCCCCAACATGTTTAAATGAAGATTATCACATGGAATATAAGAGGCCTAAAAAACGCATGAAAGAAAAGAATACTTAAAAATAGACTGAGGAAGGAACAACCTCACCTCTATTTCATTCAAGAGATAAAATGCACCGTAGATAGAATGGAAACAATCAGTAAAAAACAATGGAGTAAGTACCAGATGTTAGATGTCGAAGGCCAACAAACGACAGGCGGTACACTCACCTTATGGAACCCACAAACATTGAACCTACTAGCAGCTGAAGCTACAAGACACACACTCTTGGTTAACATGAAAATCATAGGTAACACCGAGGCGATTCTATGCACCAATGTGTATGGTCCCCAGAGGTTGGAGGAAAAAAGGGGAATGCTCATAGACCTAGAAAATCTAAAGGCTAGATCCTGCAACCTCCATTGGATATTGGCAAGGGATTTCAACATAATCATGACACTTGTAGAGAAAAAAGGGGACACCAGGAGACTGGACAGAGATGCAGAGGAATTCTCAGCTTTCATTGATGCAATGGAAATGGTAGACACCTAAATCAACAATGGTTAGTTCACTTGGAATAACAAACAAAGTAATCACTACCAAGTAGGTACAAGGCTAGATAGATTCCTGGTGTCAGAATCCATTATTTTTCAGGGACTAACTTTAGATTGCAACATCCTGCCACGGGGGGGTTCAGAGCATTGGCCTATCCAATTGGAAGAAAACTTCCAAACCACTACGAAGAACAAACCTTTTAGATTTGAGAAATTCTGGATCGAGCATCCCATCTTCAAGTAGCACATAAACCAATGGCGGTGGGAGGATTTACCAGATCAAGGGACAAGGATGTTTAAACTGTATAAGAGACTCAAGTACATCAAACAAAAACTCAAAGAGTGGAACAAGGAAATCTTTGGGAACATAAGGCAAGAGAAAACAAATATTGAGGATAGAATGAGGACACTCTAGGAACTCCGGGAGATCCAAATGACCCAGGAATGGGAAGCAAGATTCCAGCAGGAAGAAACTCTCTAGCACCAAAAGTCCAGAATCAGGTGGCTAAGGAAATTGAAAATACATTGGTCAACCACTTCCAGAGGATAGCCCAAGAACCCAACCAAGACAGGACTGAGGCCATCTAAAGGATTACTCATCACATCCCCAGGTTGGTCATAGAAGAACATAATATCAATCTAAACAAACCCATAACAAAGGAGGAAATCGACCAAGTGGTTCAGGAGATGCCCAATGGAAATGCCCCAGGCCCAGATGGCTTCACAGTGGAATTTTTCAAAGCTTGTTGGGAAGTAGTTAAGCATGATGTTTATGGGGTGGTGGAAGACTCTAGACATCCGACCTCTATCTTGAAAGTGTTAAATGCCACGATGATCACTCTAATCCCAAAATAAAATGAAGCAAGGACCCTATAACGCTACAGGCCGATAGCTTTATGAAATTTTGTTTACAAGATAATCTCCAAAGTCATAGCTAATAGACTGAAACCACTCCTACCCACACTGATTTCACAGGAGCATGCAAGTTTCGTAGAAGGAAGACAAATACCAGATAACATCATCCATGCCCATGAACTTATACACATGCTAAAAAGCCAAAGGAGAGGGGGGATGATAATATAACTTGACCTGGAAAAGGATTACGACAAGATTAGTTGGCACTATATGGCCAAAATATTGGAATTCTTTTCTTTTGAAAAACACTGGATCAACTGGATTGTCAATCTAGTCTCAACGACAAGCTACTCGCTCCTAATTATTGGAACCCTAGCAAAAACCTTCTTGCCTTCAAGAGGCATCAGACAAGGAGACTCGTTTTCCTCCTTCTTGTTCATTCTGATGATGGAAGGACTCATTAGAAGTATAAAAAGCACAACTACAATAGGGGAACTAAAAGGAATCAAACCCTTCGATGACTGTCCAACCTCCACACACCAACAATTCGTTGATGACACCCTTCTCCATGGAACACCCACGGTCAAGGAAGAAAAACCTATAATATAATTTTAGAAGACTTTGGGGAAGCCTCAGGGGCGGAGATCAACCACTCCAAATCAATGAGCTATTTCTTCAACACTAATCCTGCAATCCAAAGAAACCTAGCCAACATTCTGGGGTTTGAACGCAAAACACTCCCAATGAAATACTTGGGAATACCCCTGATGGACAGAGCTTGCAACATGGCAACGTGGGAAGGAGTGATCAACAAACTATAGGAGAGGGTAAAAATATGGACTTACAAATTTGTCAACCTAGCAGGGAGGCTTATCCTCACCAAAGCGGTCCTACAAGCAATTTTGGCGTATATGATGTCAATGTTCCCTGCTCCCAAAGGAATACTTCAAAATATAAGGGCCATTCAAAGAGATTTCCTATGGCGAGGTGCTGAAAATAAAAATAAATGGGCCCTGGTAGCCTGGGAGAAGGTCTGTCGATCAAAAGGTGAAGGCGACCTGGGGTTACAAGACCCACAGGTAACCAATGACACCTACGGAGAAAAACTCTGGGGGAGATGGGTCAAGGATAAATCAGTACCATGGGAAAACCTATGGAAGGCCAAGTATGCTCCGAGCATCAATGATAAAGATTGAATCTGACTCCTAGGAACAAGGGAGGGATAAACCATCTGGAATATCGTCTGGTGCAACAAGAACTGGATTCATAAACACAACTTCTGGGAAGTCAGAAATGGTCAAACTGCCAGATTCTGGGAGGACGCTTGGCAACAAGAACCCAGAATGGAAAATCCAGACAAGAGGAGCTCCAATAGGATATGATTGTGCAAGGAAAAACAACAATCCATCACTACTGGAATCCAATAAATGATAGACACAGATGGAGGACCTGGGACAAACTCAATCCACAAAATAGAAACCATATCACAACTCTTGCGAAAGAGGTGGAAGATGAATTGGGGAAAAGGAAAATTGCAATCTCAGAGGACGAGGACCAACTAAGGTGGGGCAGGGAAAATGGTGGGGAATTCAACTTAAAAGAAGCATGGTTTTACATTGCGGACCAAGTTCAAGGGGACCTAGTGAAACAGTGGGGAAAGATCTGGAGCAACCCCCAATGACCAAAAATCAAAATGTTCTAGTGGTTATTTCTCCACAACCAAATTCTAACCTGGGAAAACCTCAGGAAAAGGGGTTACATAGGACCTTCACGTTGCCACCTCTGTCAAGCTGAGGAAACAACCAATCACCTCCATGATGAGTGCAATTACACAATCGAGCTATGGGATTGGGCGACAGACATCTACCGCCAGTCCCGTAGAGTCCAGGGCAACATCAACGCAACCATCAACAACTAGAATGAGAGCTACAACGAACATGAAAAGGTGAACCTCTACTAGAACCTAACGTCGGGAATAATCATCTGGGCAATATGGAAGGATATGAATCAACGCATATTCAGGAATGAAATCCTACCAGAAGGAAATCTCAAGGATGCAATCATCTCACAAATACGAGAAATGGTGCAGAGTTACAACTGCAAGAAGGGAATAATGCAACTCACAGATCATAAGTCCCTCATCTTGGATTTATTTCACCTAAAAGATGGGCGCAATAGCGCAATGGTAGGGAGGGATCTACAACTCCAACTAGGAGACCGCAACTGGACCCCCCCTTTGCAAGGGTTCCTCAAATTAAATTTCGATGGGGAAGAAAAAGGAAACCCATGAGTGGCAGGGATGGGAGGGGTGATTAGAGACAGTGATGGTAACATCATCAGGCTATATGCTGGGAGTATGGGGAACTCAACCAACAATGCAATGGAATTTTGAGCCGTAGAGCATGGCCTTCAAATCCTAAGGCGCGAAAGGATGACGAACACTATCGTGGAAGGTGAATCCACCCTGGTCATCAATACGATGAAGAGACTCCATAATGGTACTAGAGTGGGTAAGGTTCAGAGACACTGGCACCTTTCTCTCTCCCTACAAAAAATCCTAGAGCATATAAAAACTCTAAACACAGTGGAGTTGCGCTGGGTCCGCAGGTCAGCGAATGGCCTGGCGGACAGACTGGCCAACAAGGGGGTTGGCAAGGAAGGTTCAGAACTAGACACTACCTGGAACAACCTCCCGAATGACCAACTTAGAATAGACTACATCCACTTGGAAACAAAATACCATGAAGGTTGGATAGGCAAGGAAGGTCACATTGAGAAGGGCAGTGCAAGGCCTGGCGATAGGAAAGTAGGACCCAGGAAGGAAATGATTGTTGAACACTCGATCACCAATGACCATGAAAGATCAACATAAACAATCGGTGGGGGTACGACAACATGACCCTTGTGACAAAAAGAATTGAGAGGAAATCATGAGGGAAAGTACAGATGAAAAACCACATACAACAAGTGACGTAAGGCATGAGGGAGTGATAGGTTTAAGAATCAACCCTCCAAGACAAAGTACAGGTACGAAGAGCTGCACAGTAGGATGTCAAGTGAGTAGGGGAAGAGATCCGCACAGGGATAAATGACCAGTCATCTTGAGCGTACGAGCCGCCACCGAGAATAAGGAAGGGAGGGATCACCACAACAGACACACCATGATTGGAAGGACAATATCGCAGTGGGAGAAGATCAATAAGAGGAAAGACAAAAAGAATAGTTTCGAATACAAGGAACGCAATTGCAAGGGATACCACATATACAAGGGTAGGGAAAGGAAGAATCCCTATGAAGTGAGGTACAAGATGAGTAACCAACAAAGGAGCTGTGACAAACCAAACAAGATGGTGAGAAAGAAGCACACATACATGAAGAGAAATCCCTTTGGGAAGGAAGTACCGAATAGTCCACGACGGGTGTCAAGAATGGAGCAGGCCACAAAATATGCAGAGGGGACTTTCCAAACTCTGGTTTTGCCGAAAGGAAAAGTGGCCATCACCCACTGGGAAAAGGAAATCAAAGAAAAATGCACAGGCAAAGCTTGGGAAGCACTGGCACTGGAAGAAGATTGGGTAACTGATCTGGTGGCCAGCCAAAGGAAAACCTCTACCATAAAACAATGGAGATGGTGTGGCTAACTAAGATGATGATCGGAAAAGTGAGCTCGGAAATGGAAGAATCCATACAGGAGGATAATTGGGATCACGAGAAAATGTTGGACGAAATATTGAGTCACCTCAGCAGCTTGGAAACTATTACCAACTGTTAGTTGAGGTCGAGAAGGATCAGAAATCCAAGATGGCGCGGTTGGCTTCTCAATTTCACCTCTACCTCCGCTATGTACACCACATGGAAATCATGCCAGCTGATGGACACGGTGCGCCCACCCACATCAGGAAGACTCGCACAGTATCCTAGAAGGAGGATAACAAGAACATGGCAGATGATGAGAAGAAACACATCATTGTCCTGGAAAACTGAATGGTTAGATGTCTGGTTAGTTCGACCAGTAGCCTCCCGGGCCTAGTGCACAGTCTCTATATCTATTTTGTTGTCCTTTTATGTCTATGTTGTTTTTCCTTTTCAAACTGATTATAGTGGGACTATCCCGGTTTCCCCTGGTGGCAGATGAGTCCCACCCCTCATATATATCAGTAAGCGCAACTCGGGAACCCCTGGTCTGGTTTCCTACTAGGCAGGCCAGGAGGCCCCCCTTTTTTATATCATAACCTATTTTGCAGCAATACAACTTCTTATACTCACTTACAAAAACAAAAAAAAAAATTAATAATTTATAATTAATTACTTATTAATAATTGAGTAATTAATAATTTATAATTAATCACTTATTAATAATTGAGTAATTAATTATTTATAATTAATAATTGATTAATTATTATTAATTAATTACTAAATAATAATTAAATAATTTTTATTTAATACATTTAAAATGTATTAATACATTAATAGTTGTGCCCCACACATGTCAGATGTCAACTAGAAACAACCACATTTAAGTAAAAGTGATTGATATAGGTCGATCCACCCCATTAATTTAAAAAGGGTGGAAAATGAGGTCGATCTGCGTATATCAACCAATTTTACTTAAATGTGGTTGTTGCTAGTCATAGCTTAATACATGATCCTACAAATAGTTAAGGGATGATGCTTTATACTTTATTGTGTTTTGTGTTTTATATATAGTTACTCTTGTGTTTATTTGGAACTTGAAATACATTTTATCTGCATGAAATTACTTTGAACATTCATCAGAAACCTAGTTATGAGATGGTGATCCCTATCAATGTTCACTAACATAATACAGGAACCCGGAGATAGTTATGGAATGGCGATCCCTTTGGGTGTTCACCAACATAATACATGAACCCAAAGAAACTTATGGAATGGTGATCCCTCTGGGCGTTTACCATCCACTATGGATGTAGATGTGCTAGTCTATATAACTACAAATATAATCTATATAACTCTTGTTTGGCATTTATGTTATTTGGAATGAAAATTTAAAATTATATATTAAAATTACTTAGGTTGTTTCTCATGTATGTGTAGTTTTTAATATTGAAATTACTTAGCCATTTTTAGTTGTTTGGCATTTATGTTATTTGAAAGAAAAATTAAAAAAAATAATAAAATTACTTAAACTTGTTTCTCATGTATGTGTAGCTTTTAATATTGAAATTACTTGACCTGTTTCTCATGTATGTGTAGCCTCCTGTGAAATTGTCCATATAATAATTTGTATATCCCCCTATGAAATTGTCCATATAATAATTTTTGAGGAATTCTAAGACCAACTTGATGCATATTTTAATGAAAAAGTATGAATCTTGAGTTTAATAGGAAGCTCAAATACATGTCAATACATTTTTTTAAGATGGGCAAATGCATTATTTACTCTCTTATCTTTTCCATATATTACTGTGAGAGGCTTAAATGACAATTTTTTTAAGTGATGATTATATTTACTTTTCAATTTGGGAATGTGATTATGCTTATGTGATTATGGATGCCTGTGGTGTTTTTTTCTACTCAATCATATCCTTGGTTTCAAACTGAGGTTAAGTGAAGTAATGTTTTTGCTCAATCATATCCTTGGTTTCATACTGAGATTAAGTGAAGTAAGGTTTCTGCTCAAGAACATCCTTGGTTTCATACTGAGTTGAAGTGATGATTTCTGTTCGAGTATATCCATGGTTTCAAACTGAGGTATAGCAACATAAAAGCAGTGATGTTTCAACTAGGAGAGCATTAAAAATGAGTTCTATCATGTGATCATGTTGATCAAGGAGTAGGGTCAAAAAAATTATATAAGAATCATCAACACCATGTGGTATAATAATATATGGAAAGGTAAAAAAAACTCTAAAGCCATCATCGACATCATGGTAGTATAATACCATATAATTCCATAAATGAGGCGCGTGGATTCCTTTCAGAGAGTTTGTTTTAATGTTGGATATGTAATAAATAAAGGATATGAGATGGTGATAGATTGTTTGTACGTTCAGGAGAAACTTCACATCTGAGATCAACTGTGATTCCATGATGAAAAGTTAGAGAAGGATGAGTTTGTGTTTTGTACGATGCATATCAAATCTTTGTGATAAGTTTTATGGTAGTAGTTAAGGCGTGTCGTGTCAGTTTTTGTGACAAATTTTCAAATCCAATTGCAACTATATATATGGAACCAATGGTTTAAGTTTTAATGAAGTGTGGGGAATATTACCTAATCAAAAAGACACATGGAGTGTCGTGGAGTTATAATGAGGAAAGATTGTACGATGAAAGAGGCAAATCTAGTTGGAATTGTTGGGAATTTTTATTTTGGGATATCAACGTAAATAAATTTTAAGCATCTAAGATTTAGGATGGAGCTTTGAAAGAGTGAACTCATTCATTCCTTGATGATGGGATAAAAAATGAAATTCAAGTGAATCCATGTTTTCTTATGCTTTATGATTTACCATGGCTGAGGTATGTGAATTCATTCTTTCTCAAACTTCATGTCAAGGTGTATTTGAATTCATTCTTTTTGACCCTCTTCTTGATAAGGGAGAGGATTAGTTCGATTCAGCGTGAAACAAATTTGTGATTTGTTTACCAGATTTGTTCAACATATAATTGTTTTTTATTGATTAAATTAAATTTTTGAATGGAGGGAACTTTGGGCCAAAACCATAGGCTAAACCTTTAAATGGTAGGAACTTCGACACTTCGGAGCTCTGGGCTTCGAGAGTTCCAACAAAGAAACCCTACGATCCTCCCGAACGCTGAATTTACGAACAATCGAACAACGATGGGGATCAACGGTTCACAATATGCGAAAAGATCCATGACTCACAGATATTTCAAGACTCTGGGCTTCAAAAGTTTTACCTTCTCCAACACACAATTCCTCCGAATGCGCGAACTTTGAATTAGCAGATTGAACGATTGTTGTCTGCCCCAGATCAATGGTCAATGTTTACTCTATGCTCCGGGCTTCGGGGGCTTCCAACACTCAATACCTCAGATCCTCCAGAGTGATGAACTTGTGAAGGGCGTGATCAATGGTACACCTGTCCTCATGAATGGACAATTGGGATCTACTTCGAGCCTCCGAGAATTCTTAACCCAAACAGACTTACACCTCCATTTCCTCTGGACTACTAGATCTCCGAACTCCGAAATCTACTAACGCATGGCTCTCTGCGCTGATGGCTAGGATTTGTTCCGGGCTTAGGAACTTCAAGAGTCACACACACTTATGCAACTACACTTCAATTCTTCTAAATTTCCTGACTTTTGAACAATGCTAGATCTTTGTATACATGTCCTCAAAATTGGACGGTCGAGATTTTCTCCGATTTCTGGGTTCCTGAGACTTCGGGAAAATTGCCTTCTTTGAAACCAACACATGAAAACCTCTGATTATGCAAATTTTGAAGGACTTCAGGGGCTAATGACCATGCTACTTACATGGATCCAATGATTTTTTGTCATCATGCTCAAATCCGACGACTTGGGTCGGTTCTCCCTTCGTGCGCGCTCCTCATCCTACCCGGGAATAAATCCAGTGGCCCAAATTTCCTCTACAACCCATCTGATGACTGGTGTCACTCCTCCTCTGCTGTTGTCACACCTTCCTTCCAAATGAAGGATTTCTCAATATTTTTCAAAGACTCAGCCTTTGATTCTTCCTCTGCAGGATCGATTGCTTAGTCTCTTCCTGCGTTGCCTCTCCCGAGCTTCAAAACTTGAAATACTTCAGCCTATGGTGCACATCTTACGCTTACCCTTTCAATCTTGACAAACAATTGAAAAAGTGTCATCTCTGTGCACACCTTACACTCGTCTCTACATAAATTCAGACTATATTTCCTAAGCTTTCGAACCTGTAGATGGTTAGGCCTCCACAAACCTTGTGTAGGCTCTGTGCACACTTGCACTATTTCTCCTGAGCTTGTAATTTCTTTGAATATAAAAGGGGTTTCGACCCTTTGTTCCACCAAATGATATCTTGTGCCCTCCTGGAAACCTGCTCTCTTCCTCTAAAGATTTACCAATACTTCAACAGTGTGTTGGATTCGTGCACTCCTTGCAGTCAATTCTCTTTGAGTATTGAACCTTAAAGACTCACCTGCACACTCCTTGCGCCGAATCTCAAAGTGTTAAATAACTCTGATGTGCACTCCTTGCACTATTCATTCTGATATTTAGAGTGATTCTAGTGTGCCCACCTATCATGCTCCTCACAAAACTGCTAAACGAGTTCTTACACACTCCTTGCACTAGAAGTTTAGAGTTTTTTAACAAATCTAAGGTGCAATCTTTTCACAACCGTGAGAGCCCATAAATACTCAGGAAACTATAGAGATAGGGGATTCTATCTATTCCTGCAAAGGGAACATGCATGCACAACCAACATTTATAAACATACATAGTAACCATTCAAGTGCATTCAGAAAACACATATAAAAACACACAGAAAATTATATACATGAAATTTTTCTCTTTGTATTAATACTAAATGTCCTTTACAGTGTGTACAAGACTGGACTGCAACCGAGTCTCAACTCTCTCTCTCTCTCCTCTCCTCTTCTATTCTCCTCAATAATTTTTTACTAACTATGCATTGGTCATATATTACATTGATTTATACATGAGGTGCTTCTCGAGCATTCCATCCAGATTATTCTAGTGCTTTTCATTTCGCAATTAAATCAACCTACTACTAAGTTTATTACATTAAATGGGTAATTACATCCTAGATATGAGTCGATCCTTGATATCTGTACAACTACAACTTATTAAAGGTGACCTTACACTCAGCCTGTACAAATACATTGGCTCGAATTTCCTTGGGCCTTTTCAAACTTTAATTTCATTAAATTTCATTAATTTTGAGATTAGAACTCAAAATTGAGAAAGTTCACGCTTCTCTCTTTGGGATCCACTCCCTCCTAGTGCGTTGTTGCACTGGTGGTTGATGAGTTAGAGCGATGCTCCTGCATCACAACACCTATCCTTTTTGGCTATGTTATCAAATTGTCTCTCTAAATTATTGCTTGCAATGTTTCCTTTCGACATTTTGTTGGTCACCAAAGTTCATATAGTTGTAGTCTAAACGTTCTACGAAATGACTATTCTCCGACGATTTTTTTCTGGGGATATTTTCCTAAAATCTGGCAATAAATTGTTAGATACCCATATTTGAGTGATTATTTATGTATAATCCAAGATCCCTATGGTTTTTCATCAAATCCATTTCTTCATTTAGAAATGAATTTTAAACAAAAAAAATAATGATTTTGTGCAGATTTATGCCTGCCAAATTCCAACGAAAAAAGCCATTTCTTAAAACAATGAAACAACCTTGTTCATATATTTGGCAATGATCAAATAAAGCGTCATAAATGTTGATTCTTCCTTGGGTCTTTTTACCAAGAGTAGCATCAATGTGACTTTTGTCAAAAGATTCAAGATTGTCATCAATGTGACTTGGTATTTGGGTACGAGGAAAATAAGTTGCCAAAAAAATTAAATTTGAAATTTACATTTGCGATGGCTGTTTAGAGACGGTTTCCATTAGGTAAACAAACTTGAATATTTTTGGGTTAGTACTATTTTCCATAAAATTTTAAATAAAAGGCAATAACTGTTTCCATTTGGAAAATATTCCAATGTTATTTCTATAATATTTTTTATATTTTATGTTATGGTTGTCATAGCCCTATCGGTAAAAGGAAGGATTAGCAATTGGAAAAATATTATACCTCTATTTTTAACCTTTGGGCCTAACGTTAGCCTAACACCCAACCCTTGGATTTAAGATTTTGATATTTAATTTAGTGAATGTGAATTTTATTGCAAATCAAGATACACCCCCAAATTTTTTTTTCATTACGTATAATCACAATATAAATGCAATTACAAGTAGCTTAAGATAGATAGCTATCTTAACTACACAATCTAGATAGTTGAGATAATATCTCAACTATCCGTAACAAACTCAAATCCAAACCAATTCTATTGTAAGTATTATTCCAACACCCTCCCATAATGCTTACATTACAAATATTATATCATAATTACAATACTCAAATTTCAACATAGATATTTGTCTTGATATGCTCTTCATCAACACTCCTATCTGCTCTGAAATCTTCCGGTATACGCTCTTTATTCTCCACAACTTCGAGCTTCCCTTTCAACTCATTTAAGATAGCAATGCTTCCGATCATCATTGACTAATTTTTAGAATTGACGCTTCTCAACCTCTTGAAGGACAATATCAATATTGAATTATCCTATGGATACACTACCATCTGTGCAATTCCCCCAAAGAGAAAATTTTGACAGTTATATAGGACAATGATCTGATTACTGGATATTTTCAGCAGTTAATCATACAACTAACCTTTTTAAATGCACATAAAATAATATATATAATGATAACATGTAACTGATGATATTAAAGCAACGAAGTACAACAAGTCCCACTAGCATCTGACATAATGTAGACATAATCAAATCTGTGATGTATTCTCTTGGAACCGAAGAACATTTAGAACCACCAATTTGAATTATGTTACTCTGTACATTGACCAGTTCTGCACTGTAATATTTTACAAACAAAATATATCATACAAAAACTTATCATAACACAAATATAACAAACATGATGGAAGAAAAGTGACCAGATGCATCTCTATTCCCAGTGACATTCGCTCACAATCTCAACACACAATCATCGAAAACATGCAATGAGCAACGGATTTCATTCACAATCCTGATGTCGCAAATCTAATTGAATAAGAATAATGATTGGCTCGATAATTGAATGTTTGATAAAACAATTTTGAATACCCCCATTATCCCTCTTCCAAACAATGATGATATTCTGCAACACTCGACCTCCTTAGTACGCATGTAGGTCGCGCAACTCCACGCTGCCCTTTGCTCACACAAATTTGCTAGTGATCAAACAGATCTGCTGCTCCACACAGTGCACCTCATCCAACAACAAATTATCGTATTTGGACTGCACCTTTGCTATCACGTTGATGTTGATTCCAAATAGAGATTTCCTCCTTTTAACGTAGCAGTGTTTCTTCAAACAATAGGCAACAATCTTCTTCCCAGATGTGACTGTTCTAGTAATAGATGATGCACTTTTACAAATAGGACATGTAGTGTTTCTCTTCCATGCAATAAAATTAATACTCACAGACACATGAAAACAATCATTCTACAACACTAAAATCGACTACTACATCATTGTCATTGTCACACATATTTACAGAGAATAAACTCCAATGGCTATCACATCTTCCTGGGCACTCCTGTGAGGGATTAAGCCCAACCAGACTCTGATACCATATTACAAATCAAGATAGACAAAAAAAATGGTTTTTCATTACGTATAATTAGAATATAAATACAATTACAAGTATTTGAAGATAGATAGCTATATTAACTACACAATCTAGATAGTTGAGATAATATCTCAACTATACGTAACAAACTCAACTCCAAACCAATTCTATTGTAAGAATTATTCCAACAAATTTGAACACCCAATTTATTAACATGTAATCTTATAACCCCAAACCTAACTTATTAAATAGGTAAAAACCCTATGCCTTACCTTTTAATCCCCTTAACCACAATTCCCAACTTGTTACTAGCTAACACCCTATGCCTTACCTATTAATCCCCTTAATCCCAACCCTTTGTTTAATTTACCAAATTCATAGTCATATGAAAAATAGTTGATACCATCATTGTGAAGATGGGGAGCATGCATTTAATCGTTCAAGAAAGTCAAGGAGAGTACAAGCTTGTGAAGAAACCATTGAAGTAAAAGAAAATGAAAGGTTAGGTATGGGAAAACATAGGATTTCTGAGTAGGGACCATTCTAATTACATGTACAATAAATTCCACACTTATTTCTACTCTATCACGACAAGAAAACATAGGTTTTAGTAGAGGCCATTCCAATTTCAACATAAGTCATCTTCCAAGGTCCTTTGATTCAGTGTCAAAAGTTGTTTTTGATGAGGAAACATTCACATTTTTTGTCGAAGCTAATTACATTGATGACAAAATTAGAGAGGCATTGGAGACACAACCTTTCAATGAAGAGGCGCAACGTCTTGTTGAAAAATTAAGAATATTCAAACAACCACAAGAATATCTAGTCTCCTCCCAATTTTGACCAACGAGGGATTTAAGGGCTACGAGAAGACCTACAAATATGCCACATAGACTGGTGAAAAGTGCTAAAATATTGATCCACTTTACCTCAAGTGAGTAGCATTCACCAAAGAAATCCTAAAAGTATTCAGGTGGATGAAGTGCTCTAATGTCCCTTCAAGGTAATAATATAGTTGAATGAGATATTTGTTATTAGCAATACAAAATTAATAAACAATATTTTTAATAAAAGCCAATGTTGTTAAATACCAATTATTTCTATCTACATGTTAAAATCTAATAACTTGATTGTTGTTAGGAAATTTTTAGACATAAAGTCTAATAAAAATTTGAAAACAAGTAATCATTTTATTAATAGCATTGTGAATGATTTTCATATAATTGGTAAAAAAATATCATTAAAAAGATCATAATGTGTCTCCTTAAAGAAGTTAGGGTTTTCTCTTCTTGAATTTCTCATACACTTTTCTTCTTGAAACATTCGCTTTAATTAATGCCTCATTAAACCCTTATTAATGAATTTGTATCATTTATATTCATATCTTGAAATGGGTCCTTTTTCATCTTTAATAAAAGTTTTTTAAAAAAACTTTTATTTACAAAACATTAATTAATTTCCCTTTTAAAAAGGGGACTATGTTTTAAGTTTATGGATAGGGTGTTCAACTTTTTATCCATGGAAACCAATTTATATGTGATCTTCATCATCTTATCTTTCCAAAAAGTCCTCCTAAGTGTGATTTTTATTCCTGGATTTCAAGATATGAGCTCGTGAATTTGAGGGGTCACCTCAATTTATCAGCATAACATGAAAATATTATTGACTTTTATTTTATTTTTTGAGAAAAGTTTGGCCAATTTAAGCTCTTAATAACTATCCCATCGTCTTCCTCATCAGAATACCTTTCCAACAAGGTAAATGCTACACAATTTTGACTCCCAAATACCACGTTATGGCCTCTGGAATGACATGACTCAGCAACCATCGATTAAATGTGTGGGGCAATCTAGGCCCTTGATTAAATTTTGATTTTTTTCCTTAAGCATTTCAATTTTTTCTTCAAAAGATTATCCCACATGCATGGGATTTTAAGAATATTTAGTGTATATGTTGAAGGATGTAATGTACACTTAGCAAGAAACAAAGAATACCAAGGAGATTTAAGAATTCGACCTACCATAGAAAATTAGTTAATAATTAATATTTTGACCCAAAATCATCCTCCACCCATGCTGAGTCAGTGCCAGTTGAAATGAATCAACAATCCACATGTCGCCACATTTCATCATGTGATAGGTCACCAATCTACTATTGGAAATACTGAGGGGGGGGGGGGTGAATCAATATTACTTATTTTTAAACAATTAAGAATTACTCTGATATTTTATTAGTCACCACAAAGATCAACAATGGACTTTTGATGCAGGAGCATCACTCCATGTCAGCCAACTAGCCACGTCAGCGTGCATGCATTCAAATGTTGAAGGGAGGCGCAACCTCATTTGAATTTGAATTGAATGTAATTTAATGTGCTTAGGCTGTTGAGCCATGGAAGCCGTGCCTTTGAGCAGGCGGTAGATAGGATCCCTGATGTGGAGTTGTCCTTCCTAACACCTTGCAGGGTCTCCAAGACTAACCTTCTGCTCACAGGATCGATTAAATTTCCCTTTAGTCGAGCCGAAGCAGCTCTTTAGATTCCTGCTGGAATCACTGTGCAATACCCGATCCACAGGTCCTTATTTCCACCCTTCGGCCTTCTTCACTTTATCGAGGTTATCCCCGACTCACTATCGGGGTTTTGGGGTTTCAGACTTTGCGCTGCCACAAACCACTGTCCTCGTGAATCCCCGATCACCAATGAGCTTTTGGCTCCTATGCGCTAGCCCTCCTGCCTAAGCTTCCACCATATGACCACTACTCCCGTGTCCGTGGCCTTACCTCCCTCGCGGCCTCGCGACTCGCTATATCCACCCCTTGATTTTCCAACTCTCGACACTCGATGTGCCGAAGTGCCGAGGCGCATGAGAGTTGACCTTTCAATGGACTCTATCTCGCCGAGACTTCGCACTTCACAACTCGCAAATCCTAATGCCCATACTTCGAGACTTCTTGCGGCGAGATCCCGAGGTCTTCGTGCCACCTGTATTCCACTCACCGGATTCGCTATGGCCCACACAGTCCTACCCGAGGTGCTGAAACTCGTGACCTCGTTCCCTCGTGACTTCGCGATTTCCGTGGCCAAATTATCGAGTCTTCTCTTGCGAGGTTCTAATGCACGAGCCCACGTGTGGATACAATGGTCCTCCCGCGATCCGAATCCAATGGTTATCCTCCTTCTCGCGCCTCGCGTCCTCGTGACTCTTAGTACCAAATGCTTGGGCCTTTACCCTACGAACTTCCAAGTTCGCGAGATCCTTAGATCTCCGACACGCGTCCTCTTCAATGGACGGTCCCGATCCTCTCGCTCCTTCGTCGCCTTTGCATCCTCGCACCTCGCGACTTTGAACACCCAACACTTGGGCCCTCAACCTGCGAGCTCCCGAGCTCACGAGATCATCTAGATCTTTGCCACCTGTCCTCCTCAGATGGACGGCTCCTATCTTCTCGCTACTTCACCGCTTCGTGTCCTCGCACCTCACGACTTTGGACACCTATTTCTCAACCCTTCCACTTACGAGCTCCTGAGATGCGAGGTGCCACCTGTCCACTTGCCGACTCCTGTGGCCCCCACACNGAGATGACGTTAGCTAGGCCCCACAACACGGAGCTCTCGCCTCCTCGCCACTCGTGAAGTTGAATAACTTCCTCTTCCAACCTCCAGTGCCCGAGTTCCCGATGTGGGTAATCTCGTGACACGCATCCACTCCCAAACGAACGGTCTAGATCAAATCCTCTTCATGCGCTCCTCCAGAGATTAAACTATGCGCAACTCCCACAGACCAACGGCTGACGGGTACCTGCTTTCGATCTGACGGCTTAGATCCTTTCTCCTGGTGGGCTCCTCCTTTAGAGGATAACCTCCGCGCAACTCTTCCTGATCGAACGACTTACGAGATTTCTTTGTGAGATCCGACGGCTGTCGGTCTCTCCTTCTGTCGGCTCCACCTGAGCTCCTCCTGGACATAGACTCCTCAACGGTCTAGATCTGTTCTCTTCAGGCCGATCTAACGACGGCTGCTGCTCCTCCTGAGCTTGCACGATTTATTCCCAGACTTGGGAGAACTTAGATGTTCCAAGGCCTCTTCCTTCTCTTCTTTCCTCTGCGAACTCCTCGACTGTAAGCTTCACCTGTGCATATGAAAATGCCTACTCTTCCTGAGCTTGTTCCTCTCGAACCCTTAAAGGATTCCGACGTCTGCGCTCCTGCAGAGTCTTCTCATGCACACAACGTGCTATCTCTTCTAAGATTTCACAAACACTCAGACCCCCTTGGGGGATTTTTTCTTTCTTCCTTCTCCCACAGACAGAGAATGGACTGGATTCCCTTCTGACTATCCTTCTGATCAAGTCTCTTCTTGAGTACTTCTAGGTATTCAAAAACCCAGTGAAAGTTCCGTCAATGGACCTTTCCTCCACAACACAGAACTCAAAGAGTTCTCTTCTCCTGTGCCTGCTTGTACACCTTCTCAATGCCCTCCTGGCGGACTATCTCTTCTCCTAGAACCTCCAACAGTTCTGTCCTTCTCTGTGCACCTATGCACTTGCTCGTTGCCCTCCTAGCAGAGCTTCTCAGAATCTTCAGTGATTCTGGTCTTCCTTCAAACTCTTAGAAGAGTTCTTCTCCAACGCAAACCGTGCATATGCTCAATGCCCACTTGGCTGAGCTCCTACAGAATCCTTAGTGATTCTGTTTGCAACTGTGTTCTCATACACAGCCTTGCCTCCAAGGTGTTCAGAAACCTTGAGGTCTTCCTCCTGAGTTGTTGACTTCAGTGCTGTGCCTCAGCACGTCTTTGTCTAACTCCTCAGAGTTCAGAAGTGCATCCTCTGTGCACGGCTATCAGAACCTCAACATTCTGTCATACCCTCCTGGCATGAAGCCTCAAAGACCTCCAACCTGAAATCACACAAACTCCCTACAAACATACAACCACAACATACA
Source organism: Picea mariana (assembly GCA_032191745.1). Lineage (NCBI taxonomy): Eukaryota > Viridiplantae > Streptophyta > Pinopsida > Pinales > Pinaceae > Picea > Picea mariana. Next base: position 37,613 of record JASDQU010816128.1, read on the forward strand.
TTTACAGAATAAAGGGAACACTCATAGACATGCATATATGACAGAATAATGCAGGAAAAACTGCTCTGTTATATTAACAATGGCAAATGCCTGTATTTTACAATGGTGTTCCTAGAGCTCTCTCTGGCTCTCTCATACAACCATCGCTCGACTTAAAATGAGATATGAAAATCTCTTTTACCTGAGGAGCTCTTAGCACTTCCCTCCAGGTTCACCTACTCTAATCAATTACAATCAATGGCTGTCTAGTCCAGCGTATGGATCTAGATCTCAACCGATCTAGCATTAAAGCCGATCCTATCTACTGCCTGCACAAAGGCATGGCTTCCATGGATCAACAACCTAAGCACATTAAATTACATTCAATTCAAATTCAAATGAGGCTGCGCCTCCCTTCAACATTTGAATGCATGCACGCTGACGTGGATGGATGGCTGACATGGAGTGATGCTCCTGCATCATACTCCACGGTTGCAAAAATCATGAGCTCCTACTCATGAGATTCCTCTATAGCTGTTTGAAATCCTCCTGGATCCCAAATCAGTCTTTGGAGCTTTCCATCTGCTCCATCTCCCTGCTGTTGCTGCTGCTTCCGCTGCGCTGCTGCTGCTGCTGCTTCTTTCCTTCTGCCCAGCTGCTCCTTGCTGGCAGTGCCTGCTGAATTCAACATCAGCTCTCTGATATCTTCTATCACCTCATCCAGCTGCTCCCTTGGCTGGTCCTGTTCTTGCAGTCTCCTCAGCTGCAAAAAATTTTGTCCATTGGGCAGATCATCATGATCTCCCATGCCTTCCTCATCTATTTCCAACTTCACCTGTTGGATGTGCCTTCCCTGCACTTTTATCCCTTCCTCCAGGGCTTCTAGTTGATCCCACAAAACAACAAAGCACATGTTGTCTACTTCTCCTTCCTCTGCTTCCACAACCTCCCATGTTGCAATCCTTTCATCTTCATTGCTGAAAATATCGAGCCATTCCTCAGAATGCTCATCATCCTTTTCTTCTCCTTTGGCTCTCAGCTCCAATGCTACAGCTCTTTCAGCTTCCTGGCTGAAAGTAATGAGCCATTCCTCAGAATGATCATCTTCTTCATCTTCTGCTGCAACCTCCCCTGTTACAGTCTCTTCAGCTTCAGTGTTGAATGCGTTGAGCCATTCCTCAGAATGCTCATTCTATTTTCTTTCTTCTGCTTGGGCAGTCTGCACCATCTGCACCAATTCTTCTTCTTCGACAGTCATCATCGGCGGTGACTGTTCTGCTGTTGCACCGTCCGCAACACAATTTTCTGCCTCCTCCTGGGAAAATGGTAGGAATATTGAGATTCCCCCAATCATCAGTATACCATCCTGATGTTCCTCCTCTTCTGTCTGCTGCATCTACTGATCCAAATTCACCCTTGAATTTATGAGACCCTTAGATAGTCTCACCTTCTCTGGCAGCTCCTCAGGCTGATCCAAATTCACCTGCTCATCCCTGCCCACCTGGCAATATGGGATGCTTCCGCTGCTTCCCTGGCAGACCCTAAGATCAATCGATCCCATCTTCATCAGCAACCCCTGCTGAATAGAACTCTCCATGAGACCTCCAGATGGTCCCAAGTCTTCATCTCTTCCCACCTGGTAGTCCAATACGCTTCCGCTACCCACCTAGCAGTCTTCAATGCTTCTGCTGCCCTCCTGGCAGTCTTTGAGATCCCTCATCGATCTCTGATCATTACCCAGCTGGCAATGAAAAATTCCTTCGTTGTCCTCCTGGCAGTCTTTGAGATCCTCAGACGATCCCAATTTATCTTCTTCATCATCCCAATCATCGAGACCTCTCCCAGTCTCTGACCAACAGTGATCAATCATCTCTTCCTCTATGGCCTTGAGGTTTTCAGCATATCTCAACCATTTTCTCAACAGCCTGCGTTGTCTTTTGACCATCAGCTCCCTGACTGGCCACCTTGCTTTTTCCTTCTTTATGGGCAATTCACGCATCTGTCTCCTCCTTCTATCCTGCCGCATCCGCAGTTCAAACTCCTCTATGTATGCCTTTAATTCATAGAGCTCTCTATCCATTTATGCTTCCTCTGCAAGCTTTTCTGCCTTGCTTTTCTTCCTATGGCCTTTAGTAGCCATTTTTCTATGTCTATCTGCCTCCTTGACAGATCTGCTGCTGTCACTCTTGAAATCCTGAGTGCTCAGCTTCATCCTACAGTCTCCCTCTGACTGTCTATGGAATGTTGCCTACCTGCAAACAAGTCCTCACAGAGTCCTCAGTAACTCTATCTTCTTCCGCTTCCTTTGTTCTCCTCTTGCCTGAAATATACAGACAAGAACTCGCTCTGATACCACCTGATGTGTATCAAAGTTCTTTTCTTTTTTGCCTCTCTTCCTACCTGAGATATACAAGCAAGAACTAGCTTTGATACCACCTGATGCAGAGAGGTCCTTCCTAACACCTCGCAGGGTCTCTTTCCCTGACATCCTGCTCACAGGCTCGACTAAAGGGGAATTTAATCGATCCTGTGAGCAGGAGGTCAGGGAAAGAGACTCTATGGGGTGTTAGGAAGGACCTCTCTGCATCAGGATCTACCGCCTGCACAAAGGCACGACTTCCATGGCTCAACAGCCTAAGCACATTAAATTACATTCAATTCAAATTCAAAAGAGGCTGTGCCTCCCTTCATTATTTGAATGCATGCGCGCTGACGTGGCTGGCTGGATGACATGGAGTGATGCTCTTGCATCAACTTGTATTTAAAATCGATTATATAAATATAATTAACAAGAATTACAAGGTTTTATAAAGAATAATCTGAGATAATGAAGGACACCAATCCTTTTTAGAACACCAACTCTAGGAGACACAAATCCCCTTCTTTAGGGTACCAACCCTAGGAAACACAAACTCCCTTGTTTTTAGGGCACCAACCCTAGGAAGCACCAACTCCCTTGTCTTTAGGGCACCAACCCTAGGAAGAACCAACTCACTTTTTTTAGGGAACCAACCCTAGGAAGCGCCAAATCCATTTTATTCACACTTTACTTAGTAAAGGATATGAATCCTTTCTTACTCATCCTTTCCACCCTCACTGCATAAGTATCATCAGTTATTCTTCTTGGGACTATTGGATTACTGAGAGGGGGGGTGAATCAATAATAGAGCAATTTAATCATTTTTAACCATATAATCCAAGTGTTATATCAATGAATCATTATCATCCAATAACTGCAGAGTAAATAAGCAATGAACAAATGAACAAACATACACATACACAGTACACCAATGTTTTACATGGAAACCCAAATCAGGAGAAAACAATAGAATGATTTTTTTTATATGTCTTGAAGAATTACATTCATTGGAAGCACCAACTTCCCTTGTTTTCCAATTGCAACTGGAAGGAGGCTCCAACCCCCTAGTTTCTCAGACTACAACCTGAGAGAATCTCCAACTCCCCAATTCTCTGGCTACAACCAGAAGGAGGCTACAACCCCCTATGTTCTCCGACTAAAACCACCTTTCCTTGCCCCGTCCAACTGCCCTGAAGTAGAAGTAGAATGATGGAACCACTGTCAACCTGTCACTGTGAGATATACCGTTGTAAACCTGTACCAATAAATCTGAACCATGCATCAACCTGTACCTCAACCTGTACCATAAACAAGTGCATCAA